>WTSP01015299.1:14156-29406 GCA_025331215.1 Actenoides lindsayi | reverse complement strand
ATTGCTGCTGCTTTTTTTTTCTTTCTTTTTTTTTTTTTTTTAAATAATATATACAATTTTAAAGAAATTCAGATGGAAAGAGAATAATGAAAAGAATCCTAAACACCGAGGAAATCAGTGATGCTGAAGCAGCAATAGTCTGAAATTGTAAAGCATTAAGAAAAAAGAAAAAGTCTTCAATCACTCCAAACCTCCCCAGGTTTCCAGAGTTCAATAACACTTCATATCACACACAGTTGTATGCAATAGAAGGAAGAAAAAGTCCTGTTCTTCTGAGCTGAAGTTCCCTCCTTACACATCTGATGCCACAACTTATTGCTTAAGGTAACGCTTTGGGGCTGGGGACAGTTTGTTCTTGCTCTCTCCTAGCGGGATAGTTCCATCCTAAATACATTAAATGCCCTGTCAGAAGCACATCAATTCCCAGCACATTGCTCACAAAGATTAACCAGCACTAACTTAATGAAGAGGAAGAAATATATTTGGGTCTTCTCTCCCAAGATTTTTACTAACATTTTCTTGTTCAGGACGTTGCAGAGCTCATTACTGATGCAATTTAAGATCTCTCTGATATAAGGAGCCATAGGGAAACTATTTACCGGTCACATACGTAAGGAAACAGTAGGGTAATTGTGACAGGGAAGTAAATTCATTTGAAAGAAAACCTGGACCACCATCGAGCAAGTATGTATGAGGAAGAATAAAGCTTCATAAATTAACACCAATCTACAAAACGATGGTACAGAAACACGTTGAACATGCATTTGTGCAATGTATTTAAACTACAGAAAATAAAGCCCAGGCCATTCCTACTGCTGCAGTCAGTGCTGTTTTGCTAACATCTGCAACAGGAGGAATTCTTCAGTAAATGTTGTCTAAGGTCAGGATCAATCCATGCCACATATACTGCAAAATTCAGTGAAAACACAGAGATTGCAAGTTATCACTAACTGTAGCCCTAGCTCCTGCTATTTGTCAATTCTTCAAATATTTCTCATCCAGATCCCGGTAGTCATAATGAAAAGACTCATCCATCTTTATTATTTCACAGGGAATTGCTACCATCTAACGTGTCACTTAATTTTCAACATCAACTATGCATTTTCTGGTAAACAATTTACATGGAAACCATATCCACAGCATGCAGAAAAGATGATTAATGTCCAATCAAATGTAACAGAGCTTCATCCTAACAATACTTTGTTATCACCAGTCACGATGATTTATTGTGATCTATAAAACTCATGCTCTCTCCCTCTTAAAAAGGGAGGGGGAAGGGAAAGGGAAAAGAAAAAAAAAAAAAAAAGAGAGAGAGAGAAAGAGACCATCTTGGTAAAATGAATTTGTGTGTTCCCTACAGGAAAGTTCCATTTTTGACCATTTTCAAAGCAGATGAAAATAGCATTATGAAACGTCACAAATCATGCCTTCCTAATGGAAATCCTGCTCTGTTGCGGGCTCTGATATGGCCCACGTGAAATGGCTTAAAATTATGGTTCCCATTTATCCCTACTCACTTGTAAAGGAAAATTCTCCTGCAATTACAAATCCTGGGCCAGGCCCTGGGGAGGTGCAGGCCAGCACAGCTCCCTTAGCCAGCTCTTTCTGTCCCACAGCATCTCCCTGGGCGATGGTAAGGACACCGCGGTGTCAGGCTCAGGTCACTCGGTCTCTCCCACCGACCACAGCACGTCAGCATCTGTGGGGTCAGGGATCCCAGAAAACAAAAATAAATAAAACCCTCCTACCACTCACCCCTCCGTATTTTTCACTTTTTCCATTTGCAAGAAAAGGAGGCAGATTTTCTTTCTTCTACTTTATTGAAATGGTTTGAGACCCTCAAGCGAAAATTGCTGTACAAATGGAAACTTATAACATTGTTTCAGTACGTCACCAAACTAGTTTGATTTCTAAAGTAACAGCTGACTATTGAATTATTGATTCAGATTCACCAGCTGATAAAACTAGCATAAATCTCTTCCAAACTCAATGAGGATGCACGGACCACTGGTTCCTCTCAAAGAGAATTAATTTATCAGATTCTTAGATTTCTTTAAAAACCCAGTGAAACTAAGAGAGATATAACAGCTCCTAAATGATGTTTCAGAACCAAGCACAAAGGAAAGCACACATTTCAGTAGTCAGTCTGTCTCAGCACAATAAAAGCATGTATTTTTTAAGAAAAAACAACAATTACTTACAGCAGTTATATTTTTAAGTAAGAAATCTACTATAGAGTGCCTACAAATTGTTCATGGCAGCGCAGCACATGCAATATTATAAGAAAGTGCAACCATCCCCAAAACTTTATTTCTTGGCCTTAAAAGTGCACTCTCTGCAAGAGTATTCAATTCATAAACAAAACTTTCCATAAATAAAAGCCCTTTACATTACCTGTCAAGAAGAAGATTGAAGGGCCAAGACTATATAAAAGAATAATTACGGTTAAGCTCAGACTAACCACTGTGCATATGGCAAATGATACCAAAAGCTACTCCCATTACAAGGGAAGCCAGCAACACCAAGCACACCGTATTTCTTTACTGCAGCTTGCTTTTCTTTGTTTAAAGAGATGCAAACTTCTTCAAGCTGCCTGTGACAGAGTCACCTACGGAAGGGCAGTGGTGGCTCAAAGTGCTGCCAGCCTCCCTTTGCCCCCTGCCTCCTGTCCCCTCTGGGGAAGGGATACCCCAGTGCCTCTATCCACCATGGGCAAAGCCAGCGCCCAGCTGCCACCTCTCGGGTGATGGGTTTAAGCCAACGCACTCCAGTTTCAAGGGGAGCATGGAGTGGGCACTTGCTTACTCTCCTCACCTGCTCCAGTGCAACTTGGGAACTTCTGGCAAAGAGGTGACATGGAAAGTTGAGGAAGCACGGGGTGGACCAACACATTAAGCCATCATGGTAAGATTGGTGAGGGTGTGTCTGAACTCTCACTTTTTAGCTATGCCATCTCAACTAGGGTGTTCTCCAATGTCCTCTCCAACAGCTCTTTCTACTTACAAAGTCTAAGAGCTGCTGTTTTGCAAAAGGATTGTATCCAAATAGCCGAAGACATGGATGACCTGGTGGCACAGGTTTGCACAACTAGAATGAAAGGAAAAGAAGTAACTCTAGTCCTACTTTTTGAAGCCTTTAGATTTCTCTGCACACCTCTGAAAATCTAGAATTAATGCCCCACCTTATTAAACAGTATTTCTAGAAGTGGCGTTGAAACAAACATTTACTTAGTTACAAGATTCCCAGAAAAAGATCTTCTGCAGTGAGTATCTCCAGGAATTAAGACCAAAAAAATGAAAGCTGTCATCAGGATAATGAGGGCCAGAATAAAACCCCTTTCCTCCCAGCTGCTGCAGTGGCTATTCAGGGAAGCCCATCCCTCCAGCATCAGCAGAAGTAAGCATGACTGCCAGCTCAGTTCTGCGTGAGGCAGTTGGTACCCAGTTAACAGAGATGTATACAGTGGCAGAGTCCTTTCCCTTTCCCAGGTTATTACAATTCCCCCATTTCTAATCAAGATTTTCTTATAATAGCAGTTTTTAATATAAAAATAGGGAGGTGTGTTCACAGACCATTCACCTGGCCTGTAAATCCATCACTGCAGGGGATTTGTGCCACCTTCCCTTTTCCCTTCCCAGTGCAGTGGCTGACCCAGCTGACTTCTGCTGGCAGAGGTCCACAAAAGGCAGTGAACTTAACTCATCATCACTCCACGTTTGACAACCGGTCACATGTTCTTACTGAAATTTGTAAGGGAAAAAAACCACCCAACCCAAACAACACAGCATTCTTTAAAGAAGAAACTAAGAAAGGCAACTCAGCTGGAATGCCCCCATTCTTCAATCTATTCAAATACAGGCAGAAAGCTCCTTCTCTCTTGGGGTACAGGAGAAGCAGGGAGCCTGTCTTACTAGCAAAGCCCAGGAGGGTGAGTGGAGGAAGCTGCCAGGCTGGGAGGGTACAGCTGCAGGTCTGCTGCAGCCTGGCTGTCAGCATTGCAGCTCCCCAGGCAAACACTGCACCGCTTCCCCTTCTCCAAGATCGCTAAGCTGTGGTGCAAAACAGGCTCTGTCAAATGATTCATTAACTCAGAACTTGTCTTCAAAAAGCAGGTATCTCAAAAGCTGAGGCTAAGAGCCCTGAAGGCACGGGTGATGACAACAAGGAGCAATGCTCTGAAAGCTGCTGTGGTGCAGAAGGGGCTTTTCAAACCTGCTGGTGGCATGTTACCTGCTGCCGGGACTGGATTGGCACTTCAGTACTGGCATCTTCACCTATGGCATTGGCAGTGCTGCATACTTACTGCCTCTGAGTCCTGAATTCTTAGAGCACAGACACCTTGCCGGAGCTTAAGCTGACAGTAAACTAGCTTCTGGTTGTATGTCCTGTTACAAAGGACATTTCTTACTGGGATGGTGAGATTCTGTGTTGGAAAGGGGTTTCACTGAGTGAGTATTGCTGACCCCAGCGATATTTCTGACCCCAGGATTTGCACGTGAGGCCTTGATGACAAAATCCACACGGGAGTTTTTTGTTTGCTCTGGTCAGAGATGGGGGAAGACAGTCAGCCCTGCTTTCCTGTGCTCTGGTACAGGTAAAGTATATGGGGAGGGGGGGAATGTTACAAATACATTCACTTTTCCCCCTACTTTGTCTCTGCAAAACAGACAATAAGAAATGCCCAAAGATGCATACAGCCATGACTGTAGGTGTTCAGTCAAAGAGCCAATTTCTAATGAACCTAAAACCCTATCACCACTGTAGTTTCTGTTTTCTGACCTTGGCTTTTCATGCAGCAGAGGTCCCATGGATGTTATCTGCGTTGCTTTTATTTGCACAGGATAGATCTTAAATTCTAAGCGCATTACACAACCTATGCTTAAAGTGATTCACCTTCACTAGAGTCTTCCTGGCTTCCTTCTCTTTCAAAAGCAGTTATTTCACTAACCTGATGTTAAATTTTCTCTTACCAGAAATCATCTTGTCTACTGTAGTGTCCAATTCCAGCAACACAAGTACAAAATGACCAAGTTGAGGAAATCTGTAAAGCTAGTTATTTTGTGAGTTCTATTTAATTTAATCCTATGAAAGTGGGTTAGGTCAGAGTACCTTGAATGCTTAGTTAATGATCCATGTATGAGCAATACCATCCACAGGAACATTTCTGGACAGAGTGTACTACAGAGTAAAAAACAAGCAATTTCTATTACAGAACGGTGCTTTTCATTTCAGTTATGATAAAATAGGGAGATATCTTAAAAATCTTCTTCTGATAAAGAGAAAAAGTAGTGTTTTAAAGTCTTCTTCAGAAAGTACTTCTCTCTCAAGAGAAATTATAACTATGTCAGTGCAGAAGTGCCAAGTTAAGAATCCAGTTCATCTGCAATCAATGACTTGGCCAACATGCCACAGCTTCCCCACTTGTAAAACAGTTTTCCCCAGTTCCTTTTTAGCACTCGCGTTTCTCCTGGCTTTTTAAATTTTTACTGAGTCTGCACTTCAGCTACACCAGAAAAGCTCTGATCTGTGCTGCACCTCCAAGCACTGTTCTATCACATACAAGATCACCCTGAAACAACCCTCCTGTAATTAAAGCATCTCTCTGAAGTACCTGGAAACCTTAGAACCAGGCAGGGATTTTAATTCGCTGATGTTACAGTTGTATTTACAGCTATTATGCGCACTCTTTTTAAGTCACAAGACTGATGAAAGCTTCCAGTGGAAAAGATCAGTCTTATTGCACATAACATTACACTATGGTAGATACACAGATCTTGAATGATCACTTTATATACTAGGAAAATACATTCTGGCACAGTAAGCAAGGCTGAAGTATCATGTAACTAACGGTAGCTCGCCAAGGTCACTTAAGAGAAAGATAAAGTGATGTAACAGATAAATTACTGTATCTCTGAAGATTTGCCACTGAACAGAATTCCAGTCATGCTACTAGTGAGAACTACATAATAAAAAGATTTTTTTCCATATTTAAAGTTGATTGGAAGACAATTTTATTTTATTCTTTTTTAAAGTATACCAAATTGTCATGTAATGCAGAACATTTCTAAGCCACTCTGGAGGAACTGAGCCCTGCGAGCAAATTGGTTAAATTTCTGCGAAGAGCAGATTAAATAAGGCCAAATTCCTTTGTGCCTGGCAACGTATCTTTCAGGAGGCTCTATTCTGCTGGAATACACTGCTTTCTAGGCAAGGAGCCGAGGCAGGTCAAAGCCCATCAGAGGGCCTGCTCCAGGAAAACGTAACCCCAATCATTTCCCCAGCAGCCCTGCCACCACACATATTGGAGTCACCCGAGAAGTGAAGAGCTGGTACAAATAATCTTTGCTTTCCTATTGAGCAGCCCACGTCTCCAGTTTCCCCTTCAGCACCCGCAGCTGTGCGGCAAGTGCAGGGCACTTCATTTATCAGAGGACGACAGTGCTGACAGAGGGGGTACAATCAGGCAGCCTCTTCCATCTGGTAAATCTCTGCCTCTCTGTTCCCTCTTAACTTTCTTCCTTCTACGGGGAGGAGCAGCACAAGTAGTTTTATGCTAAATATTTTGGCCATGTATACAATTTTGGCCTTATTCTTCTCTAACTGACAAGTCAAATTCTCCATGTCAGACCAGCACAGTCATTTGTGCCACTCATTGTTTGCTCACAAAAGTATCTATTGAGAATATAATACGGTATTGTCAGATCAGAATGACAGTTGATGATAATGCAAGTTCCTCTGTATTCTGGCTGCCAATATTATAGTCTAACAGTTATTGAGGCTTAATGCTCCAGGGAAAAAGAGAGGAAGGCTCTTACTTCAGGCTGCAGCTAGATCCAGCTTAGGAAGAACATAGCTCAATGACAATGAATTTAAAAAAAAAAAACAAAAAAACCCAACAAAACCCAAAGTTTGGAAGAAATTCTGAAACAAAGATACATACAATACATTCTGAAGATGAATGACTGACTCTCGATACGCAAAAGAATATTTCAAACAATCTGTTTTATGATTTTACAGATACTGGTTTACAGGGAGAAAAACAAATCAGCTCTCAGTGCCATTTCAGAGCCCTAATTCAGTCTACAAATGTAGCTCAAATTTGTGGCTGAAGCCACCAAAAGGTTATAAAGAACAAGATTTATCATTCAACGTACAATGGATTCAGCTCAGATTATGATCCCTTTTCAGAATAGGAGGGATTTTTTCTGTGGGACTAGAACCTTCCTTGAATTTACTTCCAGGTGTTTTGTAGAGATAAAAGAAAAGCATAGTAAGTAAAAGCAAACAAGACAGTCTGCCTCAGCTGTCCCACAAGCTCTGCTCAAAGCTTTCTTTCCCTTCCTGTTCTTCACAGCCTGCACTTACTCCTCTGGCAACCACAACATAACCCAGTTCTCTTACAAGCCAAAAACATCTAAAAGGAACAAAGTTGGGAAGTGAGTAAGAAGCATATGGCCAGACTACATACAGTTTTACAAACAAACAAGAAGTGTCAACAGTTTCTCTTCCTATTTTCCTTTCCACTCTCCAGTTACAACTTTTCCTTTTGACTGTCAGTGCCCAAGTGATGGATGAGGTCAGATTTTGAAAGGACAAACCTCAGAAAACCAAACCCATAAGAACTTCTTGCTGAATACTACCCCTGTTCAATCCTTTCCCAGCAGACAGAAGTGATGTGTTTGAGAGAGATTACCAACTGCAGATTAAGGGATTTCAGGAATTCTTACAATGAACCACAGAAGAAGAAATGTTGGTATCTGGAACAACAAGAAATGTTGGTATCTGGAACAACACTCACAAAATGTGGTATTAAGAATGACTAAGATATTAAGACCATTATCATCATATCATTTCAGTATGCTCTAAAACTGTGGTATTTAGAAGGGGATCCATCCCCTGGTAAACAAATAAAAAAAATCAATTTAACTTTCCTGGGCCACATTCAATATTGTGTTTACTTATTCCATTTTTTCCCACATGACATTTCCAGCTTTATCTCCTTATTGACAAGACAAAGAACAAGAATTATGAAACACAAGTCAAAGGTGAAGTTTAAAGCATGCAAAATTTTGTCTCTCTAAGTAAGGCTACTCAGACAAGTCAGTCTATGATACAAAGCTATTACCTTGGGTGAAGACATGGCTATAATGGAAATTTTCTACTTGTTTTACACAGTAAGGGGAAAAAGCTTACTCCTAGGAAAATTCTTCAGAGGCCATCCTGCTTTACTGCAATTTTATGCTTGTGTTTCTCACTATCAGAAGAGATTCAACACCCACGGGATTAGTTCCCCTTCTCCATCAGCCCATCTTTTAGAGATTTGGACAATAAATAAGAATAAACTGGGACATAGTGTAAACAAGCCTCTCTATCTCCTCAGTTCACTTTGGTCTTCTCCATTTGAGCTCCTGACAGCGCAGTTACTTTCTGGCTGCAGGGCCTCTCTGCTGGGAAAGAAGCAGCACCAAAAAGCCAGCAACACCATCTGGGCTGCAGCTACAGTATAGCCTGGGGTTTCCCAGTGCTCCTTCAGCATACTGCATGTCTCAGGTATGACCACAAAGGGAAGAGATTATCAAAACTCCCTTTAATAAGAAGGCCGGATTTTATAAGCAGCTCTAAATGAGGAGATACTTTCAGAATACAAATGTATGGGTTCCCTCTGATGGACAGAATGGGGTTAATTTTTCTCCTGTAGGAGAAAAAAAGGAGGCATGGAAGATGACTCTTAGATCTAACCCCAAACGATCAGTTATGTTCATCAGCACGTTTTAATCACCAGGAATACAAGCCTGCAGTCACCCCTCTCTCCAGTTAGAGCTGTCAGAGCAGTACAGTGCTTTTATGGGCATCCCTGGAAGTTGGGTTTTCATCTTAAAGAAGTATAAATTAATAAATCTCAGAATATGAAATACTCTTAAAAATGCACTCTCAATTTCTTTTTTGCAAATGAAATCACCCTCATGAGATGCACTGTTTCACAGGTTCCCCCAGAACAGCCAGCCCAGCACAGGCTTCATGCAGTGCTTTCCCAGGGCCTCAGTAAAGTCACAGAGCATTTTTTGTCCGGATGTCCCAGCTCATGTTCTCCTTCTAATCAAGTGACAGGGCTGCATGGACATGGCACACAGTTATAGCTGACAAAGCCAGTGTAGCTAGCAGCATCCTATGGCTTCAGCACTCTGTACCCCAACCAGCTCTTTGGAAACACTCTTGGTATTTACTACAGAGCCACTGCAACTTCTTCAACGTTATTAGGGAAACTAACTTAAATAAAGCAAGTATTGCATGCTTATCTTCCAAACTAACTATAGATATACCCATAGCATCTGACCTAGGGAGAGAATACAACAGGCAGGCTACGTGGAAGTTGCAAATAATAATCTATAACAGAGTGAGCTCACTATTTATACTTGCACAGTCAGCTTTAGCTGGCATCAATCAGCCTGTGAGAAATACACACATAATATGGGTGTACAAGAGAACAGAGCAATGCCAAATTTCCACGGGAGCTCAGGGGAGAACTTTTAGAATGTGGATATATACACACCTCATGCTTAAAACCTCATGGAATACACATCCAAATAAATGGTCTGTTGAAGCATATATTCCTGGTAAGCTTGGGAGAAAGAAAAAAAAAAAAAGGTGTGCAATTTTCCAAGCAGATTTCCCAGAGTAAGGCTGGATGTTGTCTCGCTCTGGAAATGACAGTACTCACAATGTTCTCTAGTGTCGCTACGAGTGTGAGTAACATCAGGGTCTGGATAAGCTCTGAAGAGCACACGTTACCAAATAGCTGTCTGCAGAAACTCAAGCCAGGAATGACTGGGTAGTTAATGGAAAACTGCTGCGTCTCAGTGAACCTTTAGCAAGAATCTAAATAGGAGGAATCCAACGCTACATTGCGAAGAGTGTAATCAATACGGGGTTTTTTGCACAAATATTACTTTGCCTTTCTACATGATATTATTAGCTTCCACTTGTGGGTAATTTGTATGTCCTAGGCATTCAGATTTCAGCAGGTTTTTTTCTGTGAATGGCTCAGCTTGACCAATTATAAAATAGAGGCAATGTGCGTGTGTAGGCCTGATTTAGCACGCGGATAATTTCTTCTTTACTAACAGTTCTTAATTTTCCTTTTAACAAACATATGCAGGGGAAAAAAAGAATTACAACCCTGTGGGACAAAGCTGATCATACCCTCAGCCATGAGCCCCTTCTTACTCCCTAGTCCTGCCAAACTTAACGAGAGCTTTCACGTACACAAATATTGGCAGAAGAGAAAGTTGCAGGTAGTTTTCTTCGCTGCTGGATATAGTCACACTTTCCCACCCTTCATCCCCCCCCATTTATTTCTCCATTTGTGTTTTATGCCCCTTTGTGGCATGTCCAGTGCCAGTCAGCTGGCTGCATACCCAGCTATTGTCAGTGGCTGCAAGGACAGCCTCCCACAGGCTTTCCAGAAATCAAGGGGGAAGAGGAGCACAGGACTGGGCAAAACCTCTGCTGGGCTGAGCGTCCTGACCATCGTGGTTCATATATCACTTACCAGCATATAAACTGTTTCCTGTTAATAGCAGTTCTGACATTTTTCATCTACCACCTTACTGTCCAAGAAGCTCAACATGATAAAAATTTCCCCGAGTAATTTTTCAGTAAATTGAAGCATTTATTGCCAACGTGAATAAAAATGGCAAAATGCATAGAGGGTTTTTGTTAAATAGCTTTGACTGATAAAGCCTGACGTGTCTCAGCATGGCCGTTTACTCCAGTTTAGGGTAATCACTTGATTCTTCTCTGTCATACCCAAAAAGCTATTTTAAAGCATAAGATTTCTAGTGTGCTCTGAACCTCACACAAAATTGACTTCAGCACATACAGTACTACTGGTGTCAGATGCTGATGAATTACCCTCCTAGTGAAACACAATTTCTACTAAATCAACAAATAGTTTGCTATAAAGGCCGTAAGATTCACTCAGTTCCTACAACAAAAGCTCCCATTTCCTCTTCATTAATCCTTGTAAGTGAGATTCAATAGATAAGAGAAATTTCCTGCTAGCTAGGCTTACAGTGTTCCTAACCATCTAGGGGGGAAGGAAAAAAAAGAGAGAGAAAAAAACCACCAACCAACCACCAAACCAATAGAATGTAATTGAAGTGGTGAGTGATCCAGAGGAGTCTGAGGCCACTATTGAAAACACTTCTCTCTAGTGATTATGGCAAATTATGCATTCACCTACTAAGCTCCCAGTACAGATTACTGAAAAATCATCTTTCAAGTACTGAGAACGCTGCAGACAGACTCCCTAAAATGTCTCCTCCAGAACAGAAGTACCCAATTTGAAGACTGTATTTTGAATCTTTTTCTATACTATTTTCTCATATTTCAGAAACTACAATAGGCCAGGTTTGGTTGGCTGGTTTTTGTTTGGTTTGTTGTTTTTTTTTTTTGTGTGAAAGCAAAATAATAAAGAAAAGGCAAAAAATACCTTAAGTTCAGAAGTCAATAGACAAGAAAAATAAAATCATTAAGATTCAGGATGGAGAAACTCTTTTTTTGATGCAGCCCTTTTGCTTTGGAGTGAAATACAACATGGAAAGCCATTCCTGTGGCACATTAGCCAAAAAGGAGAAGCAGTTCTGTATTCTCTCACTGTCACCTCTAAGAAAATGTTCCTTCCCCTTGAAGAGCAGGTGAACTATTATTGCAAATCTTAATTTATGGCTGTAACATGAAGCACAGAGTGATACTACACAGTACTTCTCAAAATAAAGTTGCAGACAGCCACAGTTTGGCATATTCTGCCAACTTACTCCTCCATCAATAAGCTTGAATTCTTCATCCAGTGTGATAGTAGAGAAGCCCAAATTTGGTGTAGTAGCAGAATGCCTAACTAGCATATTCTGAGCCTTATTCAGCTTTTCTCCACCTCCACACTCCTTCCCTGCCACCAGCACATGGGAAGTACTTGCCCAAAAGGGAAGGAGGCAGGTATAGTGGGAGGGTGAGTGTACCATCAGCGTGTGCGTTGCACCAGGCTGGGCAAGTCCCCTGGAGCTTCAGTCCACACACCTCAGTGCACACAGCAGCTGAAAATCCCATTGCCATAGGTTGGAGTCCAGCTCAGTTCATCCCCAAATCCCTACCCTCGCTGCGTTTGTAAGCAATGTACCTACTGAGAGTGCAAGCCAAACTTCAGCCACCAGTTTTTACCCAGCTTAGACAATATCATCTTGCAATCAAAAGACTCTCAGATCCCTATGAAGAGTATTCTCCTGTTTGCTGCATTTCCCTTCACTCGTTACAGAGGGCTCCATTCTCAACAGAACATCACTCCGGACAGAGTTCATTGAGGCTATGCCATCCAGAACCTTGCATCCATTTGCTTAGCAGCTCTCTGTTATTTTTAGTGACATACATAGCAGGATCAAGTTAGCTGGAAAACGACTTTCTCCTTTCAGTTTTTGATAATCTCCTCAGTGAAACATTTTGCCTCTAAATCCACATCCTGTCATACTCGAATTGGTAAGAATTGGCATTTAAGTCAGTATGGATACAGTAGTACAAATAGTATTAGAAACCTACTCTATTATCTGGGAAAAAGTCAGAAGCCCAGATGTAGAGAGAATGCTGATTAGTAGAAGCCAGTGAACTTCATGTTCATATTTGGAAATGCTGGATTGATAATGTAATCTTCCAAATAATAACAGAGAGCCATCTACGTCAGGCAAAACAGCAAATTCCGGCATGTCAAAAAATAAGGACCCAAAAAAAACCCCAAACCAAACTCTACATTAACTTCTGTGTCTGATCAGTGGCTCTACCACGTAGGAAAAAGCAAAGCACCACTCTGACTGTACAGCATTGGCCACGCTTCCTCAGGTACCAGAATTCTGTTCATCTACCACGTGCCACAGAGATGCCGCAGGCACTCTCAGTGCCAATGTCATACAGTGCTTCCTATGTCACTCTTGGTTTTTTCTATGAAGAATGAAGGTTACACAAATTTACTGAGTGTTAATTTTATAAAATAATGAAGGCAGTTGGTCACGTCTCATAATGGGACCCAATTCTAGTTTGAGCCATGTTTATGAGCCACTCAAACAGCAAGGCCACAAAGAGTCTGCCTCCACAAAGAGCCATCAACGATCTCCAGCACTGTCCATTCCCCCTCTCAGCTCATAGTTCTGTAGGCAAGATCAACAAGCAGACACATGCTTTAAGCAGTATCATCAGACAGAGGCTACCACATGTCACAAAGCAATGATAGTTTCTTAATTAACGAAGGGGCCTTGAAGCAAGGGCATACAGTCCCACCAAGTCCCTGAATACAGCTAAGCTTCTGGTTCCATGGACAGAGCCCCCAAAGAGCAGAGACATGTAAACTCTTCTCCCATCCTGCAATTACACCAAAATCGTTTCTTCACAGAAGCTTTTGTTGTTGCTAATTATAATTTCTATTAGAATCTCAGAGATTCATTATCACAAAAGAAAAAGGAGAGCTACTAAACAAGATAGTGTATATATTTCCTGCTGCAGAGAAACCATAATCTAAATTCTTCACATTTAAGGTCAATAGTACTTCCCCAGCTGCTGCCCCCATTTACTATCAGCCTTTCTGTCATTGCTCTTTGATTCCCTCTGTTGCTGCTGTTTCTTCAGCTGCTGTTAAATGCCTGTGGATTTTTATTTTTTTTTTCTATTAGAGGAGTAATTACTACATCATCACGAAAGCTGCTCCCAAACGAGTATCTTCAAGGGCCACATTCCATTATGCATTAATAGTCCTTGGCCCCACTCACATCTGAACACATTCTGCTTCTCGTCTCTTACGTGAGCAAATTTTCACCCTGCCCTGAAGAGGGAACAGCTTTCCTGCCGTTCGATGCAAGGCAGCCTCAGAGAGCTGCTATAGTGGCAACACTCATTCCCCTTTCTCTAAACAGCACGAAGACAGCTCCCATGATTAGCAGGATGCCCCAGACTGCCAGGAAGAGAGCACAGGGTTGAGGTGGAACCTGCTGAGGTATCCTGCTCTGTGCTGCTGCCAGGCGAATCCACAGCCAGGCAGGAGCTTTAAACAAAAGACATTCTGCTTATGTTAATAGGATCCACTCATGCACTGGGCAGGAAAAAAGGCCAAGTGTCCCTCTAAGACTTGTGTCTAAAGACTAGAAATTGCCAGAGAAATGAGTTACTTCTACTAATCAATTTCAAAAGCCTATTTGAATCTGTTAGTTTGAATTTACCAATCCAAAATGTGTTTATTGCTCTCAGTTAATCATAGGTTAGGGCAGGCTTTCTTCTGAAATATCAATGGCCTAAAAGATTATTCACTGCTCTCAATTAAAGGAGAGAAATGTCTCCCTCATCAGTGAATTATTTCAGGGAAGCTGTATGGTCCACGTTCTACAGAAGGACAGGCAAGATGATCACAAGGATCATCTAGCCTTGGAATTAATTCGCTAACAGAAACAAGTGCACACCAAAGAGACTGACATAAACAGTTGGACTGGGAGAGAATATAGAGGACTTCAGCTAGTGACAGAAGTGGATAACCTTAATTAAGAAGGAATGAATGCAATATTCAAGCAAGAAGGGGAAGGTTGTAGAAGCAGGCAAGTGGTAACTGCCACTGTGCCCCATAAGATCATTGCAGCTGCAATCTTAGACTGACAGTCCTTCTATAACCACCTTCCCTACACAGATGGGCCCTTCCATCCTTTGGGCTCCACAGAAATTGATGAAGTAGGATGAATTTAAATATTGCAGCATCTTGAATTATAGAAATCCTGGCCTCTAATGGCCAAGCCTCCACGGCCTCTAATCAACATCTCTTGCCAGCAAAGCTCTCCAAGGTAAAATCCCTTCTAGCTCTCCCACTAAGAGGATAGTTGAGCCTTTCTGCCTCTGGCCAGGTCACTGGACCATGAGACATTTTTGGCCAGGCTTCCCAAGACACGAGGCTTAGAAATCCTAAAGACAGTATTTGCAGAACTTGTATGAATTTAATTTCTTGGAGAGACAGACAGTTTAGTGTGACAGCACTAACTGAAACAAGGGCTGAACTAAACTCTTACACTCCCTGGCTGCAGGCACAGAGCTGCCCTCGCCAGCCTGGCTGTGCTTCCCTGTGAGCAACAGCTCCGAGCACTGCCAGGAGCTGTGGTTAACTCTGGCAAAAGGAGAAAGCTACAGGACAGAAAACAAAGCTTAAAAAAAAAAATAAATTATATATATATATACA
>WTSP01015299.1:0-13125 GCA_025331215.1 Actenoides lindsayi | reverse complement strand
ACCTGCTCTAGTGGGAGGTGTCCCTGCCCATGGCAGGGGGGTTGCAACTGGATGATCTTTAAGGTCCCTTCCAACCCTGACAATTCTATGATTCTACTGAAGAGAAAGGACCGGATCGCATTTTCCCCTACAAGTTCCACAGCCTCTAACCTTCCATTCCCTTGTTCACCTCCCCAGCTCTGACCTCCTGATTTTAAGCAAGGTGCCAGAGCTGTTTGTCTAAAGGGACAGTCTGAGGTGCAGGTTCTACAGGAGTGAGACATTTGTTTGCATTACCGTACGCTATGCGTACGCTGCAGTGCAGCCGGCTCTTCCAGCGACTTGTTTGGGTAAAGGAGATGCTGTAGCAGTGCCAAGCAGGGGCTAAGCCATACCACAGAGAACTTGTGCACCAGACAGCATTGCACCAAGCAAAACCAGGAAAAAAACCAAACCCCAAACGGTTCCTACCCCAAACGGTTTATTTTTGTAACACGAGAGGTAGATACAAACAGATGGGGAAGGAGGAGGGAAGGAGAAGACACTCCGCTCAGATCAGCAGCACCCAAAGTGCTGTCAAGACTTCAGGAGGCAACCTGCCAAAGACAAACTTTAATGAGATTTTTCAGGGGGTGGCTGCTCGTTAATTGTATGACAAAACATCTAAATATTAAGGGTTTAAGAACCCTGTTCAGTGCAGTGAAGAAAATGCCATTCTTCTGCCTGGGAAGAACAGGATGGCCAGTCTGAATTGGGCACCAAGCAATGGCCGTTGCCTTACCAGTGCAGGGGGGGTTACCACCACTGTGCAACCTGCAAACCCAATCCCCAGGTGCTTGTGCTGGCCTCCAAACAACCCTGATACCCCCTCACCCTCCTGTCAAAGACTCCTCTGGGAGGAAAACAAATACACAGGAGGGAACTGCAGAGCTACCCTGGTTTCCCAAGCTTATCACAGCCAGCTCCCCTATCCCTTCCTTTTTCTTCCTGCTGCCATTCTACAGGCCAGTTCAGACAGCTCCAGGGAGGACACTGCTCTTTTTCACACGATTTTTGGGAGTCAATTTTTCCAGATATAACATAGCCTTGGGCACCAACTCCCAGTTTGAAAGTGATGCTTACAAACTTAATTCCCTTCAGATCGTAAATGCCTAGATCTCTTTTAGAAATAGAGATGTGGAGTTTGTTTTATTTTTACAGGAAGGTTTCCCACTGGGCTTTCAGAAGATCAGGACTTCCTAGAATCTGAGGTCCTTCAAAAATGTAAGCTGTTGACATACAGTATGAATAAATGCTAAGTTGTTTTTTCTTTCAGCTGCAATTTTCAAACACGATCAAAAGAATTCTTATTCTAAATCTACAGCGATAGCTAATTGTTTTTTTTTCCTGTCCAACACAAGGTCATCACTACACACAAAGAAGCAAGATAGATTTGGGGCACTGTTTGCTTAAGGGCTAATTCTCATTCCAAATAACGATTAGCAGGAGATCAAAAAAGGGTGATGTTGAATAGAGTAAAGCAATTAAATGATAAAATACAAATGGAAAATGAAAAGAATTTGTAGTTAAATGAACATACATCAAGTGACCAATGGTTTCAGGGGATTAGACTCTCATGGTAATAATTACATATTAATGTAATCAGTAACAGCATATATTCGTTATTCAGTGGAAATGGAACACCATCACACACCATTCTGCATCACAATGGACATTCAGCTCAGCTAAACTGAACTATGCTGAAACTTGGTGCCACTGTATGTCCATTTGGAAGCCTGTTTTGCTGCCTTGACTACCCTGAACAGCACTTTCAGGCCCAAATGGGATCAAACATGGTCTGACCTGAGAATTTTGCAACTTGGAAAGAAATTGGAAAAAGAGATAGTTGTTAGAACTAGACACAGATACTCTCTTGTCATGCAAATTAATTCCTCTTCAAGCATACAGGACACACAAGTTTACACAGTGCAGCTCAGAGTAAGCAGCTCACTCTTAAGTTCCTAAGGCTTTCATTTTAAGGTAACAGAAGTGCCCTGGGATTTGCTTTGAGAAGCCTGTTCCACAGCAATGCTAATCAGAACGTACTGCGGTTGTGAAACCATGGATTAACTTGGTGTACTCTGGGGCTGACACTTTCAATTCTAGATTGATCACAAACAGAGGGCTGTTTTCTTCCTCAACTAAAGATATACTGCATCCTTACCATGCTGTTCATTCATCCTCTTGACAGGTATGCTCTAGTAAGAAGTGCTGCAGTCAGCTCAGCTGCATGTTTCACTGGCAACTCCTTCAGGAAAACATCCCCACACGCAGCTCCAAGCTTCTCCTCACAACCTAAATAAATAAATAGGTTTGGATGTTAGATGTTTAAGGGGAAAAAACCAAACCCCCGTGTTCCAGAAAGTCATAGAAGTGGTTCATGAGACAAACTCAGTCTTCTTGGGTCAGAAAAGAATAGGGGACATCTTTGCACTTGTCTTTGGAAGGAGATCAAACTACATTGCCATGACTACGGGAGATTGTAAATGAACATCAAAAATACTCCAATTTGCCCTGGACAGAAGCCTGTCTCGAATATGGCATTTCATCCTGCTTAGAGCAGAAATTAGAAGCAATGGTCCCTATTTGGGATGAGACTTGAAATAAATCAACATCAGAGACAAAATAGGATAGTTCAGAAATGCTTTTCAGTGCCCTGTGTTCCCACTGATAGACACTTCTTGATACAAGTCCATCTCACATGCCTCTGCTTACTCTGGAGTGCATGGCAAAGAATCAAACATTCAAACATCACAGAGAACCCAGCCTAGAAGAGAATGACAGCAGCAGGCAGATGTCAACTACAGCTCTTCTGAACCAACACAGTGTCATCTGATTTGTATTATTATATAATTCCTGTTCCTGTATGAAAAAAAAAAAAAAAGTTAACTTAAATGTCACCACTTTCTACCAAAATGCTACTCTCTCAAAAATTTTTCAGTCACCTCTAGAGTGAGGGAAGAGACCAAAATCCTATTCACACTGTTTATTTACCTTGTTGTGCTCTCTTGCCTGTGGCTCTCGCCCCCTCAGTCAAGGGAGGGTGTTAATGAGACTACTGTAGCTAAGCAGGAGAGTCCACAAAGCTACTAAACACTTCCCATCTGAATGGAAGCAACATCCAAACACTGACAGGATCATGGCCTGAAGTTGTGGGTAAACACAGGAAAGCTACAGATAGCTTGAGGTACAACAGAGTAAAAGCAACTCAAAGCCAAATTGACCAACCCCCTTCTCATTCATTCTCATAGAAAACAAACAAAGAAGATACATAGCAGTAAAAGGCAGAGATGGAAGCAGGAACCCACTGCCACTATCTGCTGCCAGCAGGAAGGGGCCGAAGCAGCAGTACAGCAATGAATGGCAACAGAGGCAGAAGAAATGGCAGTGGGGAAAAGGAGGCAGCAACTTCTCTAGCAGAAAACAGTTGTACAAGAAAGGCTGGCTTACTCAAATCCAAAACATTTCCCTTACTCTTCATGCAAGAGCACCATCAAATAAATGAAAAAAAAAAAAAGCATAATTTCCATTCTTCTTATGTTGTGTGACATTCTGCCCTGTTCCTGGCACTTGTTTGCTCATCAAAGCAGGCTGGGGCATGACACCCTGCTGCATCATTATAAAGGACAACATCAACCGAGTACAAAAATGTCACCAGCACAAGACATCGCCCCTCCTCTCTCCTCTTGCTCGAATGACAAGAAGACCAGAGGGTTTTTTGTTCATCAAATAGGGTCAAGAGAAGGAAAACTGTAGAGGTAAATCCATTACATCAGTAAAAGTCACTTTTAAACAGCACAACGTAACAGCGGAGCGTACCAGAGCAGTGCAGTGGGGGGGAAGACTGGGGAGCGTGGCAGAGGAGCACGAGACCCGAGTGAGCACCAGCAATGCAGGGAAGTTACTCGTGGTGCCATCTCCTCCCAGGGAATCTCATCTCCCTCCCCTACAGATGGAACAACACATGTCACCTCACCTCTTAGCTTCCCCCTTCTCTTCATTTGCTGCTCCCCAGCCCTGCTGAGAGGAGCAGACTCCTGAAGCTGCTCTTGGTGCTTACTAATCGCACTGCAACTTCTATTTTCTGTCCCTTCTTTACTCTTTCCTTGCAGTTCCTGTCAGATGTTTTTGGCCTTTCCTAGCCTCTCCTCTTAGAACATAAGCATGATTCAGTCGTTCCCATTTGAAAGCACCTGACCTTCAACTATACTTTGGTCTTCTATTTCAGCTCCTCTCTAATACACTTCTTACTTACTATTTCTATCCCTTGCTTGGCATTTCTCTGAATTTGTTCTAACCAAGATGAATGACTTCATCTTACTCAAGTCTCAGAAACACCACTCTGTTCCCACTGCCCTGTCCAACACTTCCATCATACGTGACCATGCTGATACTCTCGAAATGTCATCCTTTCTCAGTCCTTCTGCTCCTCTCGCTTTTTTGGGTAATTCTCTGACATTATCTTGGGTGGATTACCCTCACAGATTCTGGCACGGCTCCATCAACACGATGACTTTGGTGTTCATTTTTTCCTCCCATAGCATTTTCCCAGCTGCAAGCTCACAGTTTTTCAGCGGAGAGAGAGAGGGGAGCTGAGTCAGAGATCCACTCCTCCGCTCTCTGGTTCAACAAAAGAAATTTATGTGCATTCAGAAGTCTTTGCCCAACTTTGACTCTCTTGTCTGAACACTCTGTCATAATTTCTTCAACTCAGCACAGGGTGATTACATTCCGAAATACAAAACAAGGCTCTCAGCTATAGACAGACGGTGTACTAGGAACTTTACATGAACTACAAAAATACCAACAAAAACTGGCTGATGTGATTCAACACCTGAGTGCTAACCAAGTTTCAAAGAAGATTTGGAGTGCTGCTTCCTGCTATGAATAACAGCTAGTGGGAGGGTGCAAGGAAGGACTATTCCCAACTGTTTCACATCTCAAATCTAGTCATAACAGCAGACCAAATGAAATAGTGTCTCAGCGTACCATTTGCTGTGCATCATAAGAGAAAATCATTCAACAAAATCTTCACTACTTCACTGTCACTTTAATAACAAGCACAACTTCAGAAAAAACAATCACCTTCATTTTTGCAGAAAACAAGGCAAGCCTTAAGACTGCCAAACAGAAAAAAAATATTTTTCAGTGGCTTTAACTGGAAAAAACATAAAAGCAACATAACAGGAGGTAAAAACCGTTCAGGCTACGAAGCCTCCTACAATGAGCGTCTCATCCTCACCTAGAACAGAAGTCATCAGTTCTGGGGGATGAAGCCACGAAATCACTGACGTCTAATTCTCATCTAACAGCTATGGAGTGATGGAAAAATAATTGAAGACACAACTTTTCTGACTATGCAAAGCGGAGAAAGTTCTCTTCATTAGACTTAGATAAAAATACAGATATTTGTACTTTTGGTTAGCTCTCCTGTATCAAAAACAAGATGAAAACCATTTTGTGAAGCTATCAAGATCTACAGTGACAGTAAAACCTTGTAATCCACTTACCAAGCTTATCAGAGTAAATGGATTAATGAAACTGCATCACTAAATGTTGTAGGAAGCACCAAGAACAGCTACAAAGTCTGGAAGCGTAGGGTAACAGTCCCCAAGAAGCAGGCTGTAACTCTAAATTCAGTCATAGCAAGGTCCTGGCCAGCCAGCACTGGGAAAGTTGTTCTTCAGAGGGCTTGCCAGAGTTCAGCGTATAGGCCAAAACCAACAACCATCAGCTTCTTTTGTACAACGAAATGGTCATCCCCATTTCTCTCTCAGACAGAAGGCAAGGTGAGTAGAGAGCCACAAAACAGGCCCCTTCAGATGCTCCTGTGCAGTTTTCCCTGGGGACAGCACACTGTCAGAAGAGGCCTCTTCAGAGCACTCACTGGCACAACTCAAGTAGCTAAACACAAGCTCAGGGGGTCTGCACTTTACCTACTTAGATACAACAAACCAAGGGCAATGATAAAGAACTAGTTGATTTATTCTTTTCACTTGCTAGTGCTACAAATGGCAGGCACTCCAAACTCGGAAAATTTTCTCACTGGGAATGAATTAAAAAAAAAAATCAGACCAAGTTCATCACTGACTTCAGAGAATGCTCTTGCTTGCATTTTGTTCATCAAATCTAATGGACACTTTCCCAACAATGCAACAAAGAATAAGATCAAGGTCAAAAGCTCAGGACAACTTTCCAGATAGCTGCTTGGCAAAGGAAGAAGGAAGGAGGATTGATCTTCACCGAGGCAGGAGCCTCACACTTGTCTTCAGCAAAGTGCAGCTGGGGACTACGTGCTCAAAACACCACCAAATTTAGCCAGAGACCAAATACAGCTTTGAGTTTGCAATACTTTTCCTACCTTAATGAACTTCAAAGCAGAGCCAAGCTTTTGGCCCACTTCCCACCTAATAAAGTAAACAAGTCTGTCAGAATAACAGCACACCTTCATTTTCCTCTAAAATCTACCCAAAATATTACATCTTTTCTTGCCAATATGAATGTTATGAAAAATAAAAAGCTTGAGGACAACAATACTCCAGATCTGAAATAAGCCAGGATCATATGTGAGATAACTTAAACCACAAAGTACTGATTTAGTTCAGCAACACAACAAAATATCTTGGTATCTTTTATGACACACGTAATTGTTACTCAAATTATAAGAAGCACTAAAGATACTTATAACAATCACTGATTCATCCAATTTCTTTTAGATTCAATGCTTAAGAACATGAGAGGTTTGAAAGTGATGCTACCATCAAGATTTAGGCTACTTTAGGAACTTGTTTAGCTAGAGTTGAGAGCTATGTAAGCCTACACAGTCAACAGAAACTCCCACAAGAAAAGCCTGCATGCAGACTCTGCACAGAGCTTAACAAAGCCTGAATAAAGTCTGGAGCTGTCACACAGACTCCCCTGCTGAACTGCATCCACTGCTGTGGAGTACCGTAGCCACAATCTAAGAATTCATATAAAGAAGCTGCCTGAGGAATTTGTGTCAAGCATCCCTTCCTTCTTTTGCCAACGCTCCAACTCCAAGAGAGAGGACCTCTTCTATGAAAGATCTTGAGTTGCATCTGTGACACTACTGCTGACAGCTCTTGTTCCCATTTCAAGAATGAAGTATTTTTTAGCTGTCTTCATGGAAGCTGAGCTAGAATCAGTCCATTCTTATCTTCTTCTCCCCCTCGGTCTGCTGGCAGCTGACTTTGACCTCTCAGAAGGCTGTGGGTGCAGGGGCAATGGAAGCTGAGTGCAGGTCTCTAAACTCAGCATTCAATGACTGTAAAAAGCTATGAGGAGGATGTACCCTCTTGGGTTCCTTAAAGTTTTCACTGTTGGGCTGCATGCACCATTAAGACAAGAAACACGGACCTCCAATATTCCTTGAGGTAGCCACAAGCCTACTCAGGGTGTAATCATCAGTACTCTGCCTTGCAAATATTCCAGCCACAAAAGTAATGCAGAAACAGACCAAATAAAACATCTCAACAGGATGGAAATGCATTCTGGTGACTGCATGAGTAATAGTGAAAAACACCTTGTCAGCAACACTGCAGTACTTCCATAGTTTACCCACAGGGGCTAGCCCCCAAAAAGAGCATCTCACAAGGGTCACATTAGAAGTTTCTCCACCTATGACACAATTCTAATCTCACAAGGAGCTCTGGAAACTCATCATTAACAGGTCACTGTCATGGACCATAAGCAGCATCTCACAGTTCAGGATAGACTACTTCAGTTGGAAGGGACCTACAACAACCATCTGACCTGACCAAAAGTTAAAGCACGGTATTTAGGACACTGTCCAAATGCCTCAAACAGTGCCAGGCCTGGGGCACATCGACCACTTGTGCCAGTTTTGGGCCATCCTCTAAAAAAAGAACTGTAAAGAAATGCTTCCTAACGTTAACTAAACCGTCCAAACTTGGCACTGCCGCAGGGATGCCAACGCCCTGATCTGCTTACACATCTCAGAGCTTGAAAATGTATTTCCAAAGACACACCTCAAAAAAGAGCCCTCAAAATCCAAGAGATGTAAACAGATCATAGAAAATTAAAATAATAGGAGCACAGAGATGCCACAGGGCAGAACACGGCCACATCTTCACCTGCTTGTACAGAACTTCCGAACAGCAAGAGACCCGCAAGTCAAAAGCAGAGTGAAGGACTGGAACCTCTCCCTCTCTGAAGATAAACACACATGCCTCACAGGGAAACGAAGGACAATTTAAACCCCCAAGATACACGATATTCTGAAAGCGATCTGAGCCCTCTAGTGATGGAGAAAATTAGTGAACTGCCCACTCTGCTCCTTTAAGTGAGAAAATGTTTCTCATTGCACTTAAAGATGAAGCGATAACGCTTCGCTGCCTCCTTAAGCAAGTGACATCCTCACATTTTTCCATATACTAAAACCTAAACAACACAGATGAGCCATACACAAATAGAATAGAATTTATTCATCTCCCCCATTTTATTTTGACCTTAGACACTGTCTCTTCTTGGAAGTGTTAGGACCCTATTAATATACTCATCATTGAAATGCATTAATTGTTGATGAATTTCTAGCTCTTTTCCAATGACAGTCTGTGCCTTCTCACATGATTGAACTAAAATTTTTATTAAAGGAACAAATAACTGAAGACGGGAGCTGGCCACACAGACTTAATCTGTGTGTTAACAGTGTTTTTAACAGACATATTTTCTTCTGACCGTGTTTTCCAGCTCATATTATTAACCTCATGCTTGTATTACTGACCTCGGTAAAAGTAAAGCAGATCAGTTAGTTTTAAATGTTTCTAAGCAAAACGACCCTCCCCCCCACAAGCTTCTAGCACTCTGATGCATTATACATCATCTCAGATCAACATCTAGTAAATTCTGGTCTGTAGGAAAGACTGTTGTTTTAATCTGGTCCAGCCAGCATCCATGGGTCCAAGGCAACCCTGGGAGCCCCAGATCCAGAGGGGCAGAGCCAGACCCCCAGCCTGCCCACCACCGAGCCACAGCGAGCTGCACGTGGCACCCAGAGACACCTGCACAGCATCCCACAGCACAGCTACCTTTGCCAGCCTACAGAAAACTGCTCCGAGATGACTTTCTAATTTTTTAAGTGGTCTAATTTCTTATGATTTCCACCACACTGAGCTTCTGAGAACCACTCATGTAAAAGTTAGGGTCATGATTTTTCCAAAGGTCTAAGGCAGAGAGTCCAGCTCACAAACACTCCCTTTAGAATACCTGCTCCTTGAAAGCAAGCTGCCAGCTATAGCCACTGGTGAAGAGAGCCAGGCTGCACGCCAGGGGAAGAAGGTGCTTTGGGACACATTCAGGGCCCCTTAAGTGCCTCCAAGGTGAGTATCAGCAGAAGGTTTTCAGCAACTCAGTTTTGGAGCTAAGCACCTACTGCCAAAGTCAGCATTCCTTTTTATGGGGCCCAAAGTGATGAGCAGCTCGTATTTGAATAAAGTCAGCGGACTCCAGCTGCAGAGACTTCTGAAAATCCCCAGGTGAGACCTCAAAAAAAGCCAAGACACAAATATTTGAGATAAGGGAAAAAAAGCACTTTTGGCCCAGCAAACATCCCTAGCAACAACTCAATTAGTACAGGAGTAACAATCAAGAATAAATTTAGATAGACAGATGTATAGCTTCTGTTGATACTTTCAGCTAACTCACCGAATACAAAGAATTAAGTGTGGCCAAGAGATTTTTCTAAATACAAGGATACAGACCCTTGGAGTTACTTTACAGTATTTGAAGACTAACCTGTGTAACACGGGCCTTGGTTAGATACTGGGGAATGTGTCACTTTGCATTCCTTCTAGAGCACCCTAGAGGACAACTTCACCTGTGTGAACAAACCCTCCTGGCTAGTTCTTGGTGGTACTAACAGGAGCCCTCATTAACCACCTGGAAAAAGAGAATGAATGCCTGTTTAGGCCAGACCTCATTAATTAGCAGCGCTGCTAATAGAAACAGTTAAAGACTAAGTGCTGAAAACAAAAAAGCAAACAAAAGCAGAGGGAGGCAGCCAGCACGTGAGGTGGACTGTAAGCTGTGCCTGGTACCACAAAGAGGTACTGCAACCAAATAGGATGTTAAATTAGTTTCTAGAGACTGCAGTGGTGCATGAAATTATTTCTTATGGCGTGCTGCATAGATCCATCCCCTGGGGGAATGCAAACCTCGAAGAGAGAGAGCCACAGAAAAAGGACTGTTCACGGGGGTTGTTTGAATCAAGATGCCTGAAGACACAGGGCATGTGAATTTTGCTAACTACTTTATTCCTGACCACCAGTTTAAAATATCAAAAGTGGTGTGTTTAAGTTTGGATCAGCTTCCACGAATAACTGTTTGGATTTCTTTCCTGAAGCACAGACTGCACGGCTAGATTTCCAACATATATTAGACCTTTAAATCATTTTCCATATTGCTACTGCATTGATGGGTCAGGCAAAAACCGTATTTTTTTCACAGCCATAAAGTAGTAACAAAATAAAAGCCCATCAAGAAGAAGAGAACATATTAAACCCACCTCCCAGCAAGCATTATGAATGGGGTTTTATGTTGTTTTATTGAAGGAAAAACCTGCAGACTTGCCTTGTTCTTGATGCAAGCTGCTCTCTCTGCGGAGGCAAGGTCCTTAGGGGAGAAGTGGGCAGGTGCTTAGAGGAACATTCACTGCCCAGAGCTGTACACCCCCCCCAGCCCCCCCACCAGCCCAACCACTCTCTGCAGCACCAGGGCAAGCTGCGAGGGGTGACCGCAGCGGGGGCGAGCGATTCGAGCCAGGGGGGCCCTGCTCCCCACCCTTCCCCAGCCTGCAGCCTCACCCACCCCAACGCGAGGGCTCTTCTCCACGAGGAGTTCTTTTGCTTTCTCTCTACCGTTTGGGCTGCAACAAGCGCTCAAACACAAAGAGGCAGCATTTATAGTGTGGTAGCACCCCCCTCTACACCTTAAACATAGCAGAGTGCAGCTGCAAATACGGGAGTAGAGGTGTGCTGGTACCTCTGATGGCACTGGAGCTGATGTTGGTCAGGATGCTTGCACGGCACCTTCTGCTGCCTGGTACAAATATACTGCACCCTTGCTGTGCCCTTACTTCTCCACAACTTCTGGTACTGAGATCGCCAGGCAGTGACTGACTCCACTCTCCTTATTGAAGCCATTTTCAGCAACGTCACGTACTGTCTTTTTTCACTGCCATTTCCTGATATGAACAAGACTTTTTTGGCACATGTAAACATGACATCCCGAACAAGCAGGTATGGACAACTCTGTTAGAAACAGCTGCCACGTTTAACACAAAATACCATTCCGCAAATGAAGCGGGAAGGGATGGTTTAAGCTTTTCTCCTCGCAGACTGGACTCTGCTGGCAGATAACCCAAGACACCCTCCTTTTTTCTAATTTTCCAATTGAATGGAAGGTTAAAAGTGCCTGCAGGACAGTTGTTGATCAAATTTAAATCAAAGCAGGAAACCGGCGAGATGGAGAGGGAGGACACAGCACATCACAGGCCCATCACACCGGGAGCTCAAACTTCCACCTCTTCCCTTAGGCCTCACATAAATTCTATCCGGTTGTTAACTGCGTGTGGAGTAGTGATCCCACCTGTCCTGATGTCATCTCTCTGGGTGGAAATTGTGTTTTCTCAGTGAAGCTAAGGCCACTCCAAGGCAGAAAATATCCAAATGGGATCTATACAGGTAGAATAAGTTAGATGGAGAGCAGCCCTAAGGCCAAGCCTAAACAGCAGGTGCTTCGATGCCCCATGTTCTTGCAAGGCCATGTAAAAGTAGGGCACAGTGGTAGCTAGAAGTTGGGGAGCTGAGGGGGTTCAGCCCAGATGGTTCTTTGGCAAGCAACTTGTTTTAATGGATTAGGAAACAAGCCAGCAGAGCTTCACCACCCGCTCGCGGGCAGTCAGAAATTGTCCAACAGCAAATAGAGCCCAGGGAAAAAGAGACCAGAAGTTAAACAAAAACAGAGGAAGAGCAGAAGGCTCCCTACAGCACCACGGACACACGCGAAGTGCTCTGAAATGTAAGGTACGTTTCAGAACCTACATTTGGTCCGATGAAGACTGAGGATTTGGCCCATACAGCACTGTCATTCCAAATCCACAAGAACTCAGGGCTAGAAGGTGAAGCTCAGGATTAACTCCACCTGTTAATGCAGATAAAGTGACGACTCCAATCACGGGATCACAAAGCAGTGAAATAAAAAGTCACCAGTCACGCTAATCTTTTTACATCCTCTTATCTGTTTGGGATGACGTCTGAAAACACAACCATCTGCAGCACGGGTAGACCTTGGGAGGCCCTTCACCATTACATTTCATTTCAAAGTTTTATAATGCTAATTAATAAACTCATCCTCTTAATTACACTACATTATTGCAACTGAGATAAACCTCTTGTTTGCAAAGGAAGGTCTAGGAAGATAGCAGTATTAAGTGACAAGCATGAGAGATTAATTTCTAAAACATTCCTTCATGTCTGACAAACTTCCCGACATTAAGCCTGGCTAGGCAACAACTCAGGCTGTGCTCAGCTTGGATACTGGCCAGGGAAAGGCTCTCTATTATCCAACAGCCCATTGTCCAAATTTAAACTAGTTGTGATTCGATTTCTCTTTCAGTGAGCCCCAGAAAACTTCTGCTGCGCACGGTTATTAAATAGCTTTGTATTCTGAACACTCTCCTCCTCTGCATGTGGCCAGTAATTTCCAGAGAACTAAGAGTGTGCCATCCTGAATTGAGGAAGAGTCAAGTTGTAACTGGGCCTGAATCTACCTGCATTTAAACCTATGACTAAACTTCCAGTACAATGGGAATGTTTAGACTAATCAGCTTTATATTCACCATGAACACAGAATACTGGCACAAAATTATTTGTATTTTACTATCGCTCCCAGGAACTCAAAGCTGTTAGAATCATGGAATAGTTTCGGCTGGAAGAGACCTTCAAGATCAAGTCCAACCTTACTCCCAGCCCTATCAAAACCACTAAACAACGTCCCTAAGCACAACATCTGATCTGCTCTTAAACCCCTCCAGGGATGGTGACTCCACCACCTCCCTGGGCAGCCCAT
>WTSP01015298.1:0-29890 GCA_025331215.1 Actenoides lindsayi | reverse complement strand
CGTGGTCCCCAACACGCACGGCGAGGTCTGCGCCCATTACCCGCGGCACATCGTCCTCCTGGAGCGCGACGCCGGCCGCGACCCGTAAGGCCCCCGGTCCCTTCCCGTTCCTCCCGGCCTCAGTCCCGCACGGCCGACAGCCGGCAGAGGCGGCTTCGCGTTTTGGCCCGGCATGCTTCCGTGCCTGCCGGCAGCCGCCGCCGCTTCGAGGCTCCCGCCGGTGCGGGGAAGCCCCGGCAGGCTGCGCTGTAGCTAATTATAGCCGGCGGTGTCAGCCGTTGGTACGATCCTCCTAGGGCAGCCCCGCTGCCAGGGTTTCGTTTCGCCTCCGAGCTCCCGTGGGGCTGCTTCAGGCTCTCACGGCACTCCTCCCAGCTCCTCAAGTCTCTTGGGCTTCCCTGGTGAAAGCTGCTAAACTATGACTTGAAGGGAGCTAAGCTGTGACTTGAAGGGAGCGAAGGAAACGGGGTGCACCGAGCAGTGTCAGCTCTGCTACACCCTGTCCTCGAGTTGATCCTAATGATCGCTGTGCTGCCTGAGACTCACAGAGCTCCTGGTTGGGAGCAGGACTGTGTGATGTGCTCTCTGTCTTGAGAAAGTGCCTGTGGTCTCACTGAAAAGCCAGAGGCATTTTAGTCTGGAGAGCATCTCGGGGCAGTGCGTCAGCTGATAGAAGCCGGACAGATGAGGCAATCTCAACAGTCTGTCACACACACACCCTCCACCATGGTGTCTGGGTCCCTGGGTGCTGAGTTAACAAGAAACGCACGCTTGCACTTTAGTGCAAGTCTAAGCCAATGCTTTTCTGGACTTTGACCCACAAGCTCAGCATCACGTTGATCTCACCTCTGTCTCGGCGTTAGCTGCTCCCAGCAGCTCTAACGACAACCTCACATTCTTTGTTTTCTCCTCCAACAAAACCTAATACGATTTTGCAGTCTTAACTACACCCATGACAAAAGCAGTATGTTCAAAAAGATGGTGGTCACTAAGTTCCCCTCGTGTGTCCAGCTGCTTTGCCTAAGGGAGGCAAACTGGCAGCTGCACGTGGACCGGGTGCTGTGGGAGGGAGTCTTTGGAAAACAGTCACAGCTAATGGTCAGGTGGGAGAATTTCTGCTCGACGGTTACATCAGATTAGAAAAGGTCAAACTCCTTGCTGACAAAAATGAAAAAGGGAAACTGAACTCTGAAGCTTTAAATGTAACTAGGAGTGTCTTTACAGAAGAGAAACCAAATGCTTCTGCTTTTCCTGCTCTTGCAAGAGCAAAGGATACTTAATTTTTCTCATGAGCATTCAAAACAAATATACTTGCACTCGGTGCCCCGTTTTTTTCTGAGACTTTTGGAAGCCTTCAGTGGCAATTTTAAATACAGATTCTTTCCAAGTCCTGATTTGCTGTCCCAGAGAGTCATGGAAACAGACTGCCCTTCCTCACCCCCCCTCTTCCTCGTTTCTGGGCGAGGATCTCTCTAAAAGCTGCTAAGTAATTTTTTGACACATCCGATTTTATTTTCATAGTTGTACTCAGTGGAATAATTATGACATAGAGACTGTTGTACTTCTTGTGTTACAGAACACGAGAACCTCTTCTAGTGAATGGGACACTCCCTCTAGGACAGAGTGTCTTTGGCTGCCTTTCATCTTTGTAATGTTCTTAATCAGCTGGTGAGACCTCCTTAAAGCGTGCAGGATGCTTCACACCTCTGGCGATACCAAGGTTTTTTGGCAGCAGTTCTCGCTTATGCGACCTCTGTGCTGCCCCGTAGAGTCAGCTGCTTCTGAAGCCGTGTGGGAAACTGGCAAAAAATCGGTATTTTTACCCCAGGTCAGTTTCCTGATGCTGTTCTTTCTGTGGCCGGGCAGCTGGGGGAAGAGAGGATGTTGCTTCATCAAAGTTTGCTAACAGTGCTCCAAAACCCAGGCAGGAACAGGAGCAATTCTGTGTGTGTTTTAGGCCTGTTTGTCCCTTGGTCAGGAGCTGCTCGTGAGGAGTCACAGAAAGCAGCAGAGCGTGGCTGACAGCCAGGAGCACCTCCCCTGTGCTGGAAATCTCCAGTGTCTCCTGAGAAGGAGCGAGCAGAGGCTGCAGGCAACAGAAACGGAGAGATGTGCTCGGTGCTTTACTCGCTGTCTTAGGAGATACTGTGACTGTGCCTAATGAAGATGTTCCAGACCTCAGACACAGGCCACATCTTTGGTTTCACCTGACAACCCCATTAAATGCCTGCACTCCAAACATATACGAGCACAGTGGCATGTAATGTAACAAAGTGAGAGGAATGCTTTGGTTCCAGTGCTGAGCTGCTTTTTGATGGAAAGGTAGTGGGAAGGAAAGCAGAACATACGTGTTTGTAGACCCTGCCTTACCCTGGTAGTCCTTCATTAGTGATCCATGTGTAAGTCGATATCGGACCATTCTGGTGGTTACTCATGTTGCCTGAAGATGCTCACTGTCATGTCCTGTGCAGCTGGCCTTTCAAAATAAACAAAAGGAGACAGAAAAACGTCCGCATGTGTTGTATAGCAACAGAAGCAATTCCTAATGATATGTCCTCTTGCTTGATAACTTCAAAGCTGGCTTCTAGGTTGAAGGGATGTGGATTACAGCCTGGGGTATCTGTAGCAGCTTGGCTGAAAGACACGTGAGAAGATGCTCTGTGTACTGAACTGAATCTCTGTCCACTAGGTTTGAGAGCACTGTACAGGTTGGCAAACTGCAGGACCTTATCAACCGAAGTAAGATGGCAAGGTGTAGAGGACGATTTGTTTGCCCAGTCATTCTGTACAAGGGAAAGGTAAAGCTTCACAGGTTACCTGTCTTGACTTATACAATGACCTTTCTCCCTGTTTCTTGCTGTCTTAACTGCACAGCCATGATTTCAATTCAGTCGGTTGTCACCTTTCCAAATGCTGTAAAAATCTGTTCTTGGGTACAACAGGCAGCGTGAAACACTAGGTAGTATTTGCTGCATAAATAATCTGTAGGAACTTAAGTCTATTTACCCCACTGTGTCACCAGCACTGCACCAAAGAACTAATGTTTTCTCCATGTGTATGTCCCTTCTGAAGCACCAAAGATCTTTGAGAGGGAAAAGACAACTATTGTCACTTTCTGCCCCTTACGCTTCCCAGCAGTGAGCTGCCTTTGAATAACTTTTCTCTCTCAAGAGAAGATTCCCTTTTGTCTGCTCCCTCAGGAGGCAAGATTGCATAAATGGTCTTATGAACGTGTGGGCTTGTCTGCAGTGGGATCTGTAAGAAAGTGAAATTAGATTCATTTATATGTGGATTGCTTAAACTGTATCAAAGCCCTGTAGGAGTAGGCTCATTTAGAATTTAAGTAGCTTAATTCAGTTTTCTTAGTTCCATTTAGAAACACTGTGTGAACAGCAAACTCATACCTGTGACAGTTTTAATCTGTCACGACTGATGGGCTGAACCTGCTGAGCTCTTTCTGCAGGAGTGGACTGCCCGGAGTCGTAGGGGGACCATCCCTAATCTTATCCACAGGAATGTGGAAATAAGGCTCAAGCAGGGTATTAGCAGAGCATGGCTGTTGCTAACTTGGCGTGAATTTGAGAACTGGAGGTGAAAACGCGATTTTAAAACTAACTACAGATAAAGGCACTTGGGAGTTTAAGGTGTTTAGAGAACTCAATCTGGACCAGGGTTGAGGGGGAGACTGCTGAGAGGTGGTAGCTGTAGGTACCAATCAGTTCTATGTAAGATGACAGCAAATAGGCCTGAGATCTGGTGAGGGAATGACTCCTGGAGCATGTGTGGTTAATAACAGAATCTTCCTCCAGCATATTTGCAGATCAGCAACACTGGCCGGCTGGGGAGAGCTCTATGGGCGCACAGGCTACAACTACATCTTCTCAGGTGAGTGGGGAGCCACCTGTCACTGTGTCACTGTCTGCCTGGGAAGGCTGGTCAGTGCTGGGACTGTGACCTACACACAAGAGTGGGCTCTTCCTGAGCGCTGACGCAGAGCTCTAGCATGGACCTGCTTGTGTCAGGCATAATAGAGCAGAGACTGAAATCTTGTGTCCCTTTCCAAGCGCCATACTACAGGACAGAGTGCTGTAGCTCATAAGAAGCAGTGGCAAAAGAGCTTGAGGCTGAAGAGTGAATTATGGGGAGCATGTAGGCAAGTAAGGCAGCCCAAAGGATTGAGGGTACTGATTCCCAAACACGGGTGGGAACTGTGGACGAAAGAGGGTAAGAGCTTGCTGTTGCTTGGTTATCAAATCCTGCTCATGGTGAGATATTTTGGACTCTAGGGAAAGTTTTTCAGGGGAGTGTTGGGTCTCTGGGTGTCTGTAGTGTGGGAGCTGAAGCTTGGCTTAGCAAAGCGCTGTGTGGCACTATTGGGGCGTCTGGCTGTCAGTAATGGGTTTAACCTGCCTAGGTCCTTTGCAATGATAAAGGAAGTGTGGGCTACGTTAGAAAATGGGCTTTTCAGGAAGAGCAAATGTGGGCAACTATTGAGAGCACTTGTATATGGAGAGAGGGCATCAAACCATGATCTTTTGGAGTGTGTGCATGTCTTATCAGACTAGGGATTGAGTTGACTTACACGTTTCCGTTCTTAATGCCTTCATTGCAGGAGGTTCTGATGATGCTTGGGCAGATGCAGAAGACATTTCAGAGGAAGATCCTGCACTTAGGTTTGTATTCATTACTGGAATGGGGAAACAGGAGTTTGGACCAAAGCTGACTGTCTCAGCCACTCAATTCTGCTCTTTCCAAGGCTGGGCTTTGGTTGCAGGCTTGAGATCATCACCAAGCTCAGACTTTTAATCTCCTTGCTTTTGAAAAAGAGTTTTGAATGCTAATGGCTGGCTGAACCCAGTGTGACTGAAGCCTGCTAATCTCTTGCTGGAGGGAAGGGCTGGGGACAGGTATATATAGAGCCACTTAACAAGGTGTTTGTATTACACAAACATGTTTACTTCAGAAAGTGCATCTCCAGGCTGGAGAAACTGTTCTGTATCTGTGCTTGTTGCAGAACAGAGTGCGGTGTGGGGAGGGACCCTAAGCATAAAGCTTGCAGTATCAGTTCATTGCAGAGTCTGGCTCTGACCTGTGGAGACAAGGCTTGTGCTCTGCAGCTCAGGGCTGGCAGCAGTCCAGGGCTGAACTGTGGTGGTATTGTCGAAGAATCAGACTCAACGTGGTCAGTCTTTCATGCTCATTTTGCTTTGCCTTGCAGAAATGCAGACTCCCAGCTGTTTGACAAGGTCAGAGGGCACGACATCAAGCTGCTTCGATACCTGTCTGTCCGATATATCTGTGACCTGATGGTGGAAAACAAGAAGGTGAAGTTTGGCTTGAAGTGAGTCTGGGTTCATTTGTTTTTCTGTAGGCTTTGGATTGCAGCTAGTGTAGCAATTCACTGTTTGTAGTGACTTGCTGCTGGGCATGCACTCAGCATCCTGGCAGCAGTCCCTGGCAGAGTCCTGCAGCAAGATTGGTTCGTTGATGCTGTAAAGAGAACCCCAAGGTTTTAGGCCAGGGACAGCTGTGTCAATGGGCAAGGTAGCTGCTGTCTTCTGTGGTCTGAGTAGGTTTTCTCTGTAGAGCTTGTAGTGATATGACAGTCACCCCTTCAGAAAGGGGAGAGTAAAGGAGCCCTCTGTGTACAGGACCAGAGGGAGATGTTTTCCTGGTATATCTCTGAGGAAAGCTTCAGTGTTTTTGTGCTATACCTCTTTATTTGATTGTGCTAAGTTCTGCCCCTGCTCGCTACTGAGTCAAGTCATTGTGCAGGGAGATGTGACAGGCAGCTTTTTGGGTACTGGCATCTCTGTGAAGAATACAAACATCTGCTCTTTTCCTCTTGTCCTGTGCAGTGTGACCTCTTCTGAGAAGGTGGACAAAGCTCAACGTTACGCTGATTTCACGCTTCTCTCCATCCCATATCCAGGTACAGGACTGATGTCCAGAGGGACTCCCAAGGGACAGGTGACAATCCGTTTCTGGGATTGGGAACTACCTGTGTGTGTGTGTGCGCGGTGAGGTGACTGTGACTTGCTGAGTGTTTTCTCTGCTCCCTTTGGAGAGAAGCTCTTTGAAACTGAGAGCAGTGCAACGACTCTGGATGCTCTGGTGGTGTGAGTCAGCACTAGGCACTCTTTGAGGTGGCAAAATAATTTCTGTAATTAATTCAAGCGCAGAGAATAAGTCCCAGAGGTGGTGCTGGGGTTAAGATGGCCTTTGACACCCCTGCAACTCCAAACTACTATTTGATGCAAAATATGTCTCTTGCTCTGTGTTATGTAAAACCTCAATTTTTAAGAGGTTTTTTCCAGTCCTAGTGTCCCAGAACACCGCTGGAAGATATCATCAGTGCTTGGCAGAACTGTTAACCTGAGTCTGCAGTGTACGGCTGAGATGCAGACTGCTCCAGCCCATCTCCCTGGCTATATTAGTCCCTGTGCCTAGCAACCACTGCTGGGTCACTTGCTGCACTCTTAACGATGAGCTGAATATTGCTGCCTGCCTGCTGATGTCAGGCTCGGTGGTAGGATAGGACGTGAGACTGCTGTGCTCGGGGTCTGTCTGCAAGAAAGGATTCTTCTTTCTCCCTTGCGCACAAAGAATGAGGGAGGAGAAAGAAAACAAAACTGTTGTGGATGATCCAAACCCAGACTTTTCCTTGATTGCTAGTTGTTGCCCTTAAACATGCTTCCTTTTTATTTATATTTTTTTTTAAGGTGTATTTCCTTTCATACAGAAATTAGTGACAACTCAGAGAAGCTGCATGCAGAATTTTATCAGGTTTGCCAGGCAGATTGCCAGGGTGCACAGAAATAGGAGTGTAACTGGTTTCTGTAGCACATGGCACAGGTATATGTTGCTGCCTTATGCCTCACCAAACTGAGAACACGAGAGACAGTGTACACAGATCTTTTGTAGGGTTTGTAAAGAATGAGGAAGAAGTGGCTCTCTAGAGTTGAGCTGTAGAGTTCTTACTGTGTGGGGATGTGTGTATTGTATGCAGTATTCAGGGATGGTCCTTCCTCTTCTGCCATCTGGGACAGCTGCTTTCTTTTAGCAGCTCTTCACTGCCACACTTCAGGTAAGCCTTACAAATCTGGAAATTCTCCCTGCAGATGTTGCCTGAATTCAGTAGTGCTGGTCTGCAGGGGTGTGTTGTCATTCTGTTAAATCTAAGGCACACACATCTAAGGTTCAGCAACCCCTCTAGTGATTGGCAAGTGCCATGATACATTCTTAGTGACACTTCCAGGTTTGCATTGAAAGATTTTCTGTTTTGTAATTTATCTCTAGTGTTATTCTGAGATCCTTTTATCTTAGGTGAGCAAGGCAGTGTCCAGACATAAATCATAGAACCATAGATTACTTTAGGTTGTAGAAGACCCTTAAGACCATCAAGTCCAGCTGTTAACCCAGCACTGCCAAAGCATGTCTCTCAGCACCACATCCACACAGCTTTTAAATACCTCCAGGGGTGGAGACTCCACCACCTCCCTGGGTAGCCTGGGACAGGCCTTGACAGCCCTTTCAGTGAATACATTTTTTTCTAACATCCAACGTAAATCTCCCCCAGTGCAACTTGAGGCTGTTTTCTCTTGTCCTATTGCTTGTTACTTAGGAGAACAGACTGACCCCCAACTCTCTACAACCTCCTTTCAGGTAGTTGTAGAGAGTGAGGTCTCCCCTGAGCCTCCTTTTCTTCAGGCTAAACAACTGCAGGTCCCTGAGCTGCTCCTCATGAGACTTTAGCTCTAGACCCTTCACCAGCTTCACTGCCCTTCTCTGGACATGCTCCAGCACCTCAGTGTCCTTCTTGGAGTGAGGGTCCTGAAACTGCACCCAGTATTTGAGGTGTGCCCTCCCTACTCCTGAGTACAGTGGGTGATCGCTTTCCTAGTCCTGCTGGCCACACTATTTCTGATAGAAGCCAAGACACTGTTGTTGGCCTTCTTGGCCACCTGGGCACACGCTGGCTTATCTTCAGTCAGCTGTCAACCAATACCCCCAGCTCTTTTTCTGCCAGGCAATTTCCAGCCACTCTTCCCCCAGCCACTCTGTCCCAAGCATGGGGTTGTTGTGAGCCAGGTGCAGGACCCAGCACTTGGCCTTGTTGAAACTCATGCCACTGGCCTCAGCCCATCAATCCAGCCTGTCCCAATCCCTCTTTGTAGCCTCCTGACCCTCCAGTAGATCAACACTCCCTCCCAGCTTGGTGTCTTCTGCAGACTCACTGATGGTGTGCTTGATCCCATTGTCCAGATCATTAATAAAGATATTAAACAGAACAGGCCCCAGTATGTAGCCCTGGGGAACACCACTTGTGACCACCTGCTAACTGGATTTAACTCCATTCACCACAACTCCTTGGGCACGGCCATCCAGCCAGTTTTTTACCCAGAAAAGAGTAATGACTGTCTAAAGTACAAGGCTTGGGTTAAAAAGAGGGTATCTGTAGAAGCTTTTGTGCTCTCCAGGGCAGAAAAACCCTGTTTTCCATTTGACTGGTACTTGGCATTTGTAGGTGCCAATACTTTCTGCCATAATCCCCCATTCTTTGCTTCAAGCCATTGTTTAATTGGAGCTAAATCTCAACTGACAGATTGCTTCCTGACTGTGCATTTTTGAGAGCTAGTCCTGTCCTTGCACAGAGATTTTTATTTTATTTTTTTTTTAATACCGTTGGAGTTACTTGTGACTTGCAGGGTAGGAATCGCTGCCTGCGTTCAGTGCCTGGCACGGGGGTGTCTTGGTAGGATGGGCACCATGGCACTGTTGGGCATGTGCAGTGTGTTGGGAGAGGTGTTGTGTGTAGCTGCCGGCAGCCGCAGTGCTAATGGTGCTGCTCAGCTGTGACTAAGTGACTGCAGTTTGCAGCAGAGATTTCAAACAGTTGTTTGAGAAGAACAAAGCCAAAGGACAAGCTTCCGAAGGGCAGGGCTTGGTAGCACGCACGGAAATGGTTATGTACCTGCTTTCTTCAGCTAGGGCAATTCACGTGGTTGAAAGAGGAAACGTGAGAAAAATGACAGCTGCCTCTCACAGAGTCCTTTCTTGGTACCTGCAGCTGATGCCTTGTGAAAGTAGGCTTTCCCCATGGCTCTGCCAGCACCTCCTTTTACTGGTTCCTTCTTGCTGAGCATGGCAGGCTGATGCCTTAGACCTGTCCAAAAGCCAGCGGCCTTGGAAAGCCTAGCTCCTTGGTGAAACCTCTTCTTTGGGAAAGAGTGAATCAGTCCCTCCAGCTCCATGTCTGGTGTGTGTTTGGAGTTTGCCCTTTGCTGTGCAAGTGTGTTCACTGCTGAGTGCTCTGGGTTGTTGGTGCTGGGCAGCTGTGCTGCACACTGTGCTGATGATTACTGCTCTTCTTTTCCCACAGGCAGCAGTTTTGATGGGTTTGGTGCTCTGGAGCCCAGGGCTGCCAGCACTTGTAGTCCCACAGAGCACTTCAGTTGTCAGATATCAGTGAGCTGAACATTTGTTCACGATCTCTTTTTCTTGCAGGCTGTGAATTTTTTAAGGAGTACAAAGATCGGGATTACACAGCTGAAGGTCTCATATTTAACTGGAAACAGGTACATGGATGTTACAAAATGTTGTGGGCTTTACTGGGCTTAAGTCTTGCTTCAGAGTTCCTGAGTGATGGTTTATGTCACGTGCTTATTTCTCATCACCAAGACAAACCCAACAGGACAAACAAAACAGATAGTGAATGTACCAAATTATTCACTGTGAAATTCATATGTAAAATAACCAGACCCTTTTCCTGCAGCCCAGGATGCTTGACCTCTCATGGCAAGGGTTGGCTTGGTCCTGGTTTTGAATTTGACATCTTATTGATAATTTCTGTTCCCAGTTCTGTCTTCATATTCTGTCTTCCACTGAGGGAGATGACTGAGTGGAGCAGCCCTACGGTATTTCAGAGACTAAGATGCCTTGTCCCTGACTTTCACTGTTGGGAGCACAGCCAAGCTCCTCTTGTCCACTAGTACTTCTAAGAGGCTATGAGTTAGTTCTTACTGCTTCAGATTTTTGCATCCAAAGATGCTTTGCTGAGACATTTTCTTGTAGATGCACCATTTGGCATTTTTTTTTTTTTTTCTGGAACTCACTGCCTTCAAGTCATGGCTTTTCTCTGACCAATTGCATTTGGGTTGTCTTTTTTCAGGATTACGTAGATGCTCCATTAAGTATCCCAGTCTCCCTGACACAATCTCTGAATATTGATTGGAGCGAGTACCAGGTGAGCAAAGCAAGTGTCTCTGTGGGAGGTCAAAGATTCGTTCAGGAGGGATCAGCAAAGATTTGAAGGCTGACTTGCTCCTCTTGCCATAGTCTGACTCACTTTGTATCCCAGTGGGAGCGAGGCTGCTTACTTGACTGTTCAGAATGGCAGCGGAAACCCTCTACCCAAAATCTCCTTGGCTTGGTGTGTCCTGAGGCAGCTGACTGTAATGTCAAACTTGCCATCCATTAGGGAGATCTGTTGCTGCCCAAGGTAAGGCACATGCCAGGGAACAGAAAGCAGTGTTACTTGTTTGCAATCTTAGCTCGGCACATGCCCACAGCAAGCAGACTTCCTTGGCTGTGGGGAGTCGTGAGGGAGGTCAGCCTTCCCTTAGGGGAGCAGTAGCCAAGTGGGTAGGCACCTTCCTCATGGATGTGAAAGGTGCCTGTCCTATGTCAGAAGAGTAGAAAATCCTAATCGACTGTAGCACTTCTCCCTTCCTTATCACTGCGACAGCATCACAAATGATAATTGAACTCTTATGTTTGCCCAAGCTTCAAGGTTTACCTTTGCCTGTTCATACCAGGAAGCATCACCTTACACTGCTGATTAGCGTGCTCCATTTCACCCATCAGTGGACCTGCCATTCCTCCCAGGTTTTGTGATGACTGACTGTGCTGGAGCATGTTGTGCTCCTGTGCTCTGTGGCTGGAAGCACCACAGAACTAGCAGAGCTCCCCATGCTGGGCCAGTGTTTGTCAGTCGGTGACGTAAATAGAGTTTAAGTGCCAGCAGAAGCAGAGTGACAGAAAAGTAGCTCACGGTGTTGATGCAGAGCTAATGGTAACACAGCTTGTTTATGGCTAGAAACTTGTTCACTAGAATACTGAGCAGCCAGTGTATTAAGAAGGACATTAAAAATTGAAGAAGGTGTAATAAATAGATGCAGAAATGATCTAAGGACTGGAGAAGGTGCTTCACTTAAAGCCGAGTTCTCAGTCTGTTTAGCTAATCAGAGTTGATGGAGGGTTGACGTCATTAGTATGTAAGTACATTTGCAGGGAGAAAATACTAATTCTAAACCAATCTTGAATACGGGGAAGAAAAACTGCACAGGAAACCTTATCTGCGGTCTGAAATCAGACCTTCAAATAAGAAAAAGCAGTCTTGCCTATTATTTTTGAGGATGATCTGTTGGAACATGCTGCCAAAGGAGCGATGAGCTGTCACCCCTAGTTGAGGTGCTTCTCTGGGCAGAGATACTGCCAAGTGCAAGCTGTGGGCTGTATTTGGGGCAACTGAACAAAACTATGGTTTGCGGCACAGAGAGATCAGTCTGGATGATTAGATGATTCCTTCTGACATAAGCACAAGATTGGGTTGAACCGGGCAGATAAAAGACTTCGGAAATATGTGTTTTTCTGCCCCAGGCTGAGTGTGTTCCCCATTTCCCTGCTCTTTCATTGCTGTGCAGGCTTCCCAGCAGAGCAGTGTGTTCTTTGTCTGGCAGTAGTCTTCAGCACGGTTACACGCACACGTGCACACGCACAAGTGCACAGCAAGCATTCTGTTGCTGGCAGTCGAATGTTGCTTGCACTGCTAACACTGTCAGAATGAAATGTGTCCCTCTCCTTGTCTTTTCCTTGCCTTTACTGTCTTTTTTCCATTGAGCCAGTTCTGGCTCTGACCAGGCTGCTGAAATTCTGTGCATTTTCTCACGACGCAGTGGTCGAGAGTTGCACGCTTGAGCTTGTTCTGATGTTTTCTACCTGCATCTCTTATAGCGCTGGAGATCTTCTGAGTTCAGAGCCCTTCTGCCCTTACCAGAGAAATCCAGTGCCTGTCTGGGGAAGCTGGGAGTGGGTCAGCCCTCTGCAGGCAGCTTGCTTGGGGCCATTTACAAGGGCCAGAGAGTTTTGAGCGAAGCGCTTGGGTTGTGGGAACAGGCTGCTGACCTTGGCCTGCTCACCCCATCATGTTACTCGCGTCCCATACAGAGCTGTAACAAAGTGCACGCATCCAGGGGGCTGCCCGACTGGGTCAGTGCTCCACGGCTGTTTGCTGGCTCATGTTAGTCCCTCTGAGCATGATCTGCTTGGAGCTTTGGGGCTGCAGGCAAGCAGGTTCTGTGCCAGCCAGGCACTGAGTAGAGATGGCCTTTTATTTATTTGATTTTTCCCTGCCTAGGCTCTTGTCCCACTGTGCCTTTTGCAGAGGATGGGGGGAATTGATGAGAGCACCAAGGGGAAGATCTCTCACTCTGAGGAATGGCCACCGGGTTATTTCTGCATTGCTGTTGTTCTGGATAGAGAAGCCAAGAGCTTGGCAGGCTCTGAACTACAGAACAGACTTTTGCCACGGGCAGACCCCTACCATCCACATTTCTCTTTCTGCAGAGCTGGGACCTTGTACAACAGACACAGAACTACCTGAAGCTGCTGATCTCCATCATCAATAGTGATGGTAAGGCAAAACTCTTGCTCCCAGTGGTCTAACTGGAGCAGTCGCTGTCTCTGGAAAAACAGCTGATGGTGTTAGTGCCACTGTAGATCAGTTCCCAGTACAGAAGAGTCACTTTATAGAGAGCTCCACTTCTCTCCCTTCAAAACAGGGTGATGGTCTGTCCTAGCACCTCAGGGCTCCAGCTCCCCTCTTAGGGAGGGACTTGCTGTTTCGTTGAAAAACCCTCACTTCCCAGGGATGGAGGGGTATCTGAAAACTTTACCTAATGGTTTACTGCTTTAAAGTACTTTACTACTACAAGCTGCCCTGCAGTAGCTGTCTTGGGACACACTGGGAATTTTCTGGAGAGCACAGGAGATGTGCCCTGAGTGTTTCTCTGATCAGTGTATGTCAGTAGGAAGGTTGGTGAGACTGAAAAATTGTTCAGCTGGAGCAGTTTTCAATCTGATGTGGGGATTGGCTGTAATAGTGGGTTCCAGCTGGGTAGGTGTATGTTCTGCATAGCAAAGTGATGTGCATACCTAGTGACTTCATGTCCTGAGCAGCTGCCAGGAGCAGGACAGCACATCAGCTGGAGCTGCTGACAACCCAGGACACTCCGAGTAATTTGTTGGCTGCCATATTCAAGACAAAATGTTCTGGCTTGGTGGCTGAGCTCTGCTCTTGAGCCTGGGCTGTGGGGACGAAGGGAAGCTTGTCTCTACAGATTTGCCATAAAGAAAAGTCATTGCTTGTGTTAGAACATTCTTTCTTTCTTTCCTTCTTTCCTACCCCTGCCTGGAGCAGATGACAGCGGGCTCCTGGTGCACTGTATATCCGGCTGGGATCGAACTCCTCTCTTCATCTCCTTACTGCGCCTCTCCTTGTGGGCTGTGAGTACCTGGCTGACCTGCTCTGCTTCTGGGGGTGGTTGCTTTCAGGGTGAGTAGCTGTGTCACTAGGAAGTGGTGCTGGGGCAGTTTATGTCAGAAAACTATCTTGGCTTCAGAGAGGGTGTGGATTGGCTTTGATGTGGAGCCCAAGATGCCGTCCTGCCATCAGACCTGGTATCACAGGCAGGTAGAGTAAGCTGGGCGCCTTGAATCACCATGACAGTTTTCGGTAGATCATGAATTCCCCAGTCCCAATACCCAGGGCTGCTGCCTGAGGGCTGTTCTCATTTGCTTTGCAGGATGGGCTGATCCATGCATCCCTGGAGCCGGCTGAGATTCTCTACCTGACAGTGGCCTATGACTGGTTTCTCTTTGGGTAGGCACACTGAGCTTTGCTTGCATTTGCTTCCCTGTGCAGCAAGGGAAAAGCATTTCGGGGGGTCATCTTTGGTGTTTGCTCCCAACCAAAGGTGGATGTTGGGGCAGCTCACAATGACAAGAGAGTGCGATGCATTTTTTTTTTACTTGGAGGCTCAGGCCTCTGCCCATTCTTGACACCTTGTGCTCTCGTGCTGATTCTGGTTTCCAGCGTGTCACTGAGGTTCCCTTTGTCTCTTTCCAGGCACATGTTAGTCGATCGACTCAGTAAAGGAGAAGAGGTGAGTGTCCAGTCTGGGGCAGTGGCTGCACACTGCTTTTTGTTCTCAGGGCCCTTGTTTACAGTAGCAGCATTCACAACCTGCTTCTGGTAACATCAGTGGGCTCTAAAAAGTTTGTTCAGGTACTGGAAACACTGCCCCATCACTTCTGATGCATAAAGTGTGGGAATGTTTTTCTTTCAACCAACAGTTTGGTTGGTGTGTATTGGTCCTGCCAGTTCCCTGCTATATAATTGGTGTTAGGCCCCTGGTGAAAGAGAGCTAGGACTTGCTTTTCAAAAGGGATGCTTAAGACGTGTGACTTCTGGGAGTGTGGAAATAAAGCTGTTGAGTTTTGTGTGCTTGTCCTGAGTACCAGCCCCCCTGCCTGGGTGCTGCAGCTGCATGTGGCTTGCCTGGCATCATGGGCTCATTCAGAAGTTTGTGCTGGTTCCAGTGTGTATCTGTGGGTGCACAGATGGGTCTGGGAGGCAGTTAAGATTAGTGGAACTGATTCTCTTTAACTCTTTCACTGTTTAACAGCAAAAAAAAAATATTGTTCTGACTGTAATTGCATTCCAATATCATTTTTGGATAGAGATCAAGAGGTAGGGAGCATGTCTAACCCTGTTGCTAATCCTCTGCTCCTCAGACTCTCACCTCACTAAGGAATCCCCTGCCTCATTAGCAGAGCTGGGACCCTGACCTGTTTTCCATCTTGCAGGGGTCCAGGACCCCTGTATTAGTATCATTCCTCCCGTTCCTTCCATTCCCAGAGCTCTGCTGGCTCAACCCTGGCAGCTCTGCTCTGCTCTGGTGCCTGCCTGGCCAAGTAGCTGCCGCAGGAGAGGGCATGCGTGGCTGCCCTAAGCACTCCCTGCTCCCCACTGACAGAGAAGGGCTCAGCTCTGTGCAGGTAGATGGGGTGGCACAGGCACATCGGCGGGAATGCCGCAAAGCAGACCAGTGCGTGGCAGGGCACGAGCTTGGGACCGCAGGTGCTGCAGGTACCGCGTGCTTCGGGGTGTGATAGAGTTGTGGTGCCGAGGCAGAGCATGCAGCTCTAACCCTGCTGGTCCTGGTGGGTTTGCTGCTCACCTGAGTGTGTCAGCAGCTGCTGGGAGCCATCGCTCTGCCGTTTTGCGCTGATGGCATCAGTACCCGCGGTGTGCGTGCGGCAGGTGTGCAAGGCATTGATAAGGAGCCTTGTCATACACCTTCCATCCTGGGCCTGCCCGTGGCAGGGAACAGGGGGTCAGATTAACGCCGAGAAGGCCCAGGATGGGATGATGGCAGCCCGTGGCACACTGGAGGCCGGTAGCTGTAGATTTCTTGCTATCTCCTTCCTGCCGGCATCTCCCCACCAAGATAAGAGGCTGCGTGGAGCCTCAGGTTCATTCCTGAACCGCTCTTCTCTCTCCCTTTGCTCAGATTTTCTTTTTCTGCTTCAATTTTCTGAAGCACATCACCTCTGAGGAGTTCTCTGCTGTGAAGTCGCAGAGGTAAGGAGCCTGTGCCTGCTGCTGCTTGGGCTGCAGAGCCAGGGAGCTTGTTAGTGCTATTTCTTTGGGGAGATGGAAGCCCTGGTGTCCTGGCCCAGTTTTCTTTAATTTATTCTGCACTCTGAAGGCTGCAAAATGGGGCCGAGGCTTGTGAGGTGCCACGTTGTGCTCTGAAAAAATGTCCATGCTGAAATGTGCTCTCTGCTTAATGACTGTCCGTGGCTGCTTCGGCACGGATGGATCAGCCCAGAGCAGAGTGCTCTGGCTCAAGCCGGCTGTGCAGCGAGCGAGTCAGGCACTGCTGGGGGAAGCGGGGAGCTGGGTTTGTTAGGGTGGCTGGTTTTTAACAAACCACTAAACGTTAACCCCTTCCTATTTCAGGAGGGGCAGAAAGAAACAAAGCTCACCCTGGCGGCTCTGAATAAGCACATGTCTGCCTACAACCTGTTGCCACCCTCTCAAAGCACAGGCTGTGCAGGCTGGGACTGTTAGGAGAGTCACACTGCGCACCAGCCCCATCCCCTTCCCTCTGCCCCTGCGCAGCCAAATTCCCACTGCTCTGATCTGCTGTGTGCTGTGGAGATCTGGTGATGGCCAGCTTCCACACAGCCCTGAAGTGTGGCTGAGGTAACTTTCTTTCCTTCCCCAGGAGGAAGAGTTTGCCACCTGGCTTCACCCTGGAAGAGATCTGCATGCTCAGTGAGTGCCGCTGCTGGGAGTCAGCACCCCTGGGTGCTGGTAATGGTTAATCGTCTGGGGGCTTGGGTTCCCGGTATCAAAGTGACTACAAATGGGTTTGCCTCCCCTGGGGTCTCAAAAGAACACAGCCCCAAGGCATGTGGGAATTGTGTTGCTTGAAGGGAGGCAAAGTGAGCAAGACCAAGCTGATCTTCAGGTGGCTCTGTTTTCTTTTCTCTAGAGCAAAGAGACCGAGGAAGCACCACAAGTCTGAGCAGTGACTTCTCCCTGGGAATGGAAAGTTCCCCTGGAGCAGCTGGGAGCTTCACCTATGAAGCAGTGGAGCTGATGCCAGCAGGAGCACAGGCTCAAGCAGCATGGTGAGGAGATAATCAAAAGAACAAAAGGGCCAGGCTCTGAGCACAGTAGAGAAAATATTTCTGAAGTCTTTCACCCTCTAGGCCTGCCCTCTGTGGCTTGGGTTCCTTACAGTGGAGGGAGGAATTTGGCTCTCAGAGGCTTTGCTGCAACTTGTGCTACAGAACTTGTGCACCAAAAATGGGAGACCACCCTGTGTTAAAGACAGTCAGATTTCTGCGGGGGAGCTCCTGAAGTTTGCAGCTTTGTTTTATTTTCACCAGTTTCACTGCTAAACTTAATCCAGAAAGAATTTCATTACTTTTAAAAGATAATTCCAAACTACCAGAAAAATTACATTTGGCAGCAGCCTCCCCAAGGAAAAGTGGAGACAGTTTAGCTGCCCTGAAATGAAACTTAATCTGTATATGGAAGAGATTATACAGAGGAGTATCTGCAGTGAGTGGTAGGTGGGCTGGGTGGCCAAGAATCCCCTCTAAACTTTAGCACCTCTAACAGCACAGCATGTGTGAGCTGAAAGCAGGTTGCTGCTTAGAGGTACTTCTAGGGGAGAGCAGGAAATTCTCAGTGCTCCCTACGGACAGAGGGTCACACAGGCCTTGCCTAGGGATGCAGGTGGCTGTCTGGAAGAGGGGACTGGGGAAGGTGTCTGGCTGCTCTGGGACAGGCGTTGCTTGTAGAGTGTCTGGTGCTGTTTGGGGATTTCAGAACCTTGCTGTAGGGTTGCCCCTCTCAGTTTAATTTTTCTCTCCTCTCCCTCAGCACATGTGAAGATGCTATTTTATATTGCAATTATTTTAAATTAAATCTGGGTTGTGCTGGAGGCAGTTGGAAGTCCTCTGGGACAGAGCCTGTAGCCATGCTAGTGGCAGCAGCCTTCCTAAAGCACATTGTGATTCAATTTTTATAAAATGCTGAAGAGGGGAAGAGAGAATCTTCCTGCAGAATCACAAAATGGAGAGAGACCCAAACAGTGTTTGCCAAGTGAACAGTGTAGAGTTTAACACACAGAGCCTACCTTTCCACTGCAAAGTGACAGCAGCCAGTAGAGAACAACCTTCCACTTGCCTGGCTGCAGGATACTAAACTGGAAGCATTTATGTTGCTCTGAGCGCTCAGGACATACAGACTAGATCCTGCAGCACAAAACCTACACATGATTTTCACAAGCTGTGAAGTGGCCAGAGCATGCTGAAAGAGATGTCTGCTGTTGGAGACATCAGGCTGTGTTGGGGCTTGCTGCTGGTACAACAAGGATGGTTTGGGCCATGCTGTGGGCATGAGCATGGGGAAGGGAAAGCCGTGAGCCTTGCCATGAGCACTCAGCGAGGGGACTGGGCAGGGGTGTTTTGCTGCAGGCCGTTGTGGCTGTGTAGTCTGGATATCAGATAGGTCTTGCCACAAGCTGAGTGAGCTGGGCTGTGCATGGCGTGAGAGGGGAGAGGAGGGGATGTGCTTCATTTTGTTGTCCTGAAAACAGATAGCCTCGAGGTCTCCTTGCAGGGATGGGCATTTGATTTTTAGCTGTACAAGCCTGTTTCTGCAGCTTGTGCTTGGAGATGTTGGCAGTTATGATAACATGAGATGAATAATGCTTGAGAGAGGCTGTGGTGTGATGTTTGAGGGTGGACACACTTCAAGAAATGAAGAGAGGATATCATGCTTTCCAGTGTACAATGAGCCTGTCTTTAGCTGCACTTGCTGACAGGGCTTGAGATCTCAGTCAAAGCTGAGATGCCCTTTCAGATTACAGGAAGAACAGCATCTTTTCTCCCTGAGTTTGTTTGCTTTAGACTTTTCCTTTTGTGTAGACTTTTCCTTTTGTTCCTATGTGTGCATAGGGAGGTCTTTGCCCAGTTCACTGTGGTTTTGGAAGGGGAAGAATTCTCGTGACTTTTCCAGAAAAAAATAAATTGATGTAAGAAAGAAAATCTTCTGAATGTGGAGCAGCAGTGACATAAATTAGCCCCAGATTCATGTGCCTGTTTGGTGTGTTAACTGGATGGTCCTGTGAGTGAAGGCCTGCTGCAGCAATGGACAGTGAATTGTGCCCAAGTCTGAATGTGTCAGGCAGAAAAGAAGGCACATCAATTCCAGGCTGTCAGCACACACAGGGTGAGGACTGAAATGCACCTACATCTGGAGTGACTGTCAGCTCTGAGCACATGGTCAAAAATGTGGTCAGTGGTGCCTGAAGGGAACCACTAAAGGGAAAATCACACTGGTGGTGTGTCCCTGTCACTCTCATCAGTGTACATGAACACCCACCTGGGCTGAGCCCTTCGGCTGATACGCTCTGTAGAGTCGGAGCAGGTTGAAATGGTCTTTCCCTGCTGGGAGGCCCCTTGCTTTGAGGTATTTTTGCAGCTAGACTAAACAAAGCAATCGCTGTGTGTGTGGGCTGAGGCATTCTCCCAGTTCTGATTTCCAGGTCACGTGGATGGTGGTCTATAAAAGAATGGGCAAAGATGGGTTGAGCTCAATGTGCCTTCATCACTGAATAGTTACCCGTGACTGATGGGAAGAGGGCATGCTCAGTGGGAGCAAGGGCTTGTAGCTGCTGGGGTAGAATCCAGCCTGTTGTGGGAAGGCTTCCTAGGTGGAGTATGTGGGAAAGCCAGCTTTCTCACCCAAGTCCTCAATCCCACAGGAGGAAGAGCTGTGCATCGTCACCACAAACGGTGCTCTGGAGCAGGGCACAGCAATCTGAAGACAGGCTGCCTTCCACAGGAATGGTCGAAGTCAAGTCTTCCAGCTCCTCCTCATCAACCCATTCTGATAACTTCCTGAGGATTGGAAGCAGCCCACTGGAAGTGCCCAGATCCAGGTGAGACGGGACAGAGTAGAGCATTTCTCAGCAAACTGAGTGTCTGATAAGGGGAGTGCAGGGCTGCAGTTGTGTGGCTCTAAGAACCCTGGAGCACATGTGCATCAGGAGGCCTGTTCCTCTCTAGTCTGACCATGTGTGAAACGCTGGCCATTAGACACAAAACTCCTGCCTTGGACCATTTAGCAGAGCAAGGCACAGTGCCAGTAACAGCTAGGTATCTGTTCTGCCTGTCCTCAGTGTATGCCTCAACTCCATGAGCTCTGGCATCTCTGCATCCTGCATGCTTGGAGCTCACAGCACTTTCTCTGTCAAGTGGATCTGCAGGGGTTTGAAATGGCTGTGTTGGGGAGGGAGAGGAAAGGAAGCCTTTCAAACCAAGCAGACCTCCTGCATCTATCCTGTCCCGCTTTCCACCTGCTGACCTTCCTGATGCTGCAGGGTGGAAAAAAATGGGTGCTGGTGGCAAGCAGAGGTAGAGTCTGCTGGGAACAAGCTGCAAGCGCTGCACCGGCACAAAGGATTTCACCCAGAAGGTCGTGTGTTCCCGCTGGGCAGCCGGGGAGTGGGGACCCTGGACCTGAGCCTAACCTCATGCCATAACAAAGGGTATTCTGGCACCCTTCTGGAGTCTGATGCTGCAGAAGGGCAGAGTCGAGCAGTGAGCTGGGCTAGGGAAGAAAGAGCAGAGGCTGTGGAGCCAGCACCGTGTGTTTAGGCCAACGGGGGATAAAGAGGCTCTTAGATAAGAGGTTGCTGTTAACAGCATCAAACACTTGTGTAGTCTCTGCAGGTTTTCCGATGAGTCTTTTTCTAGTGATTCCCTTCAAAAACAGCCACCAGCCAAATTTTAGTACTCTCTCATCACATGGAAAATAACATGACAAACAAGTAAAGTATTGAAAATTTATAAGACTTTCTTACCAAGTTTCTTGATTCTCGAGAAAAATCGGTGGCTGGCTGTTTTCATAAATGATGTCAACTGTTCTCCCTGGGGAAAGAGATCAATAGGATGGGTTTGAGTTGTTGCTGGGGCCCACCTCTACATTCTCTGGAAGATGAAACAAACCTCCCAAGAGAAGAAAATACTGGCAGGAAAACAGCTTGTCTTGAGGGCTGCTTTTGTTCGTGACGGCAGTGCCACAATTCCTGTGTGTGGTCTCCTGCCATCCCCGGGACCCAACAGGCTGCTCGGCACTGGGCTGGTAGCGAGCTTGCAGCCCTGCTGTGGAAGAAGCAGGCATCCCCAGGGCGTGAGGCAGCAGGCAGGCATGGTGGGGAAGCTTGTTAATACCAGGCCAGAGTCCCTGGAGGTGGCTTTTCCCTCTGACCAGTAAATATCCCTGGGAAGAATTGCAGTATTTTGTCATTGTAAGAGGTGAACGTTCTGTGAATTCCACTATAAACATTTTTCTGACCTTTATGGTTTCTTCTACCGTGGCACAAAGCCTTTCAAACCAAGTCTTCTGGTACGTTCAGGCTCCTTTGCCTCCTAGTCCACTGCCAGATCAGTGCACTGCCTGCCTTCCCCAGGGGAGCACTGATAACAGCTCTGCTAGCTAAGGGCGTGAGCATTACCTGGTCAGACGTGGACATAGCTTGCTCTTTCAGGGGCCTGAACATGGTAGGTTTTCTCCAGAGAAAGGGTTTATGTCACTGCACTTGGCTTTGGTCTGTCTGCTTGGACTATGCTACTCTGAATTTGTCTGGTGAGCTCCATGCAGGGTAATGGGTATCACAGTACCTCCAGCCATCATTTTCCACCCTGAAGGAAAGGATAAATCCCATTTTGGGTGGAGAAGGGGTGTATCTGTGATGGAAGGAAGAAGTAAATTCTGTCCCTTCACGCCCTGAAAATTGGTGGGACGAGGATGGAAAGGATGGAGCACAGAGACTGATCAGGATGCCAAAAATACCTTTATCTCTACAGTGCTGCTGGCAGGTTAACACCCAAGGCTCTTAAGATGAAGAAAGTACTGTGCTTGACTTCCTAATCCTCTGGTTGTGTGGCCATAGCAACAAAACATTTAACCACTGCAGCAGCAGTTGAGGAAAAATGGCTGCTTGTAAAATGCCAGCAGGTACCCTTCAGGTAGCTCACATGAACATCCCTGTCCAGATGCTGGTGGGCAGGGGAGCTGCAGAGGGAATGGGATGGCAAGCAGCAGAGAGAGGAGCAGGGCTGGGAGGGGAACGGGACTGTCCTAAAGAAAGGAGTCACAGATGCCAAGTTAGCCAGTGGGAGCCAAGCCCTGCTCCTGGCCAGGCCATGTCAGATGGCTGCCACTGCCGTTGCCCCACCAGCCTATCTTCTGAGGCCTGCTCTGATTCAGAGCTTCTGGGTACCTGAAAATCCTGAGACTGTTCTTGTTAAGACAAAGCATTACAAAGGCAAATTCCTAGTGGTCTTTCTAGCTTATCCCGGCCGCGATGGCAGGATTGCATCTGCTGAGGGCAAACGTGCATGAAGATACCGCGCAGATGATTTGCAGAGCAGGACAAGGTGCTGCTTGTTCTACAGAGAGCTCTGAGCGTGGCAGGCAGCATGCATTGAATCGAACTCCCTGCCTGCCAGGGGGTAGCAGCTTGCAAACCGTGTTCTGTGTTTGCATTTGACACTAAGAGTCTGAGTGCCTCATGACACTGCAGAAAACCCCTGTATCCGTGCCGGGGATCGAGCGTGTGTGTACAGAGCACTAATGTGGATTAGCAGCTGGATAATCTTTGGCTGAATGTGCTTTTGCTAAGTCAATTAAACAAAACCCAAAGTCCTGTGATCTGAAGAGTCGAGATCTGCAGGAGTTAAATCGTGCAGGATCTGCTTTGGTCAGCAGCACCAGAGAACTCCCTTACTTAGAGGGCTGCAGTTGACTGAGATGTGGGACTGGAGGGGGTGCAGAGAGGGACAGAGAAGATGCTGGCCTTGGGCTTTGGGTGGGTTGTCGATAGCTGTGTGCGCGCTGTGTGTCTTGCTCCTTACAGCTACCTGGCTTGGCAGCTGTATGCGTGGTGTGACAGCTTGGGATAGCAAGCACAGCAGGACAGAAATTGTTTACAGGAATGTTTTCTGGAATTATTACATGACTCTGTCACAAAATGGGCTTGCTGGCTGGCACGTGACTGTGCTGCAATCAAAAATGTGCTCACAGCGGACGGGCTGCTCCGGCTGTCACGGCACTAACACAGCCTGTAGGGAGCTGCCTGGGATTCAGCCAGGGCTCTCAGCACAGCTCTCTGCCAAGCACTCCTTGCCAACACTTCCCACGCAAAGGTGGGAAGGGCTGCCCTTTATTCCAGGTTGCCACAGTCTGCCTGTTTGTACAGTACCCACTTAACATCTCAGTTTGAGGCACAGAGTGTATGCTGGTAATTGAGCTGCTTCCCCAGCAGTCCTGGCTGTGTGAAAATGCAGGAGGTGAGCAGGGACAGCACGAGGCAGGATGAGAGCTTAGCTGTGGGCACTGGCACTTGTCTTGGTTACGTATTAAGAAAGGGAGGGATCCCTGACTGTTGTTCTGCCTCTGGCTCTCCTCTGGTAGGCAAGTGTCCGTGTGCACTGACATACTCTATCTTGTGCAGCATGTTGCATGGGAAGCACTGACCTAATTAAAAGGAACCGTTCCAGGCTAGGAGTTGCCAGTTAGAGGTCCTTCCTTGTGTGAAGGAACAGCTTGCAGCTCATCTCTGTTTTGCTAATCTAATTTTGTTAATCTTGCACTTTTGAGGGAGTTTCTTCCCACTCGTGGACCTGAAGAGGTGGGTGTGTGAAGCTCACTTTCATTCTCTTTCTGTCTGCCATTAGATGTCTGTGGCAGAGACAGCAACTTGAAGACTTGCTGTGTCTCATCTCCCCTAACCATGTCAGCTTTGCTGTCACCGTCCGGTTGCTTCCCAAGACCTTCCACACTACCCTTGCATCCAGCCAGCCTCTGGCATGGCTGTGATGTGTTGCAAATCTGTTGTTCTTACAGGCTTGGGAGCTGGTCCTAGTGTCCCAGCAGTCCCAACTTGCTCTGGAAGCCTCACTGGAGCTCTTTTGGGTCCTCTGCAGCAAGACTTTACAAGGAGCCTTCAGGGGTAGAAATAACAGGGAAGGCTTTCACGTCTAGCGTTGATGGGATTGCACTGGGATACAGTCCCCCTAGAGATCTGGTCTAGGTCTCAAGTCAAGCTCAGCTTTTAAGAAGCTCTGCTGCCCTTGCAGTGCAAATGCAAGTTTTCCCATGCCATGCCTTCCCCACCTGTCTCTAGAGGCTGTTCAAGGTGTGTGTTGGTTGTGACACTTCTGCAGGAACCTCTCTTGAGAAGGCATTGGGGATAGAAGGGAAAGTCTGCCATGAAACCTTAGCTCTCCTGGCTAGGCTCAGGTAGCTAAGCCAGGAGAGAGATGACCTGGACTCATTGCAGAGTCAATCAGTTTATTCAATTAATCAGCAAGTGTTTATTCTGCTGCCTGGAGGTGAGACACAGAATTGGCTGCCTTGAACTCCTAGCCTCCTGTGCTGTTAGGTTAGATGTGACCTAAGTTTGCACAGCTGCTTGACAAGGTCGAAGACCCCAGGAAGGGTTAGAGGGCTAGAGAGCCACTGAGAGTCAGTCTTGTGGGAGGTACGATGCTTTTATCAGCCTGTCCCAGAAAAGAATTCAAGGGGTGACTTGATCCACCTCTAAGAGCTGATGTAAGTTCGGTCTACTCTCAGCTGATAGCTGTGGAATGTGACCAGCAACTGGAAGCCGAGGCCACACACCCAAAGCAGGATACAATTTTCTGCTCACCTTCTTTAGCACAGATTTATCTGACCAGTGTGGCTCATGATACTGGGCAGAGGGACATTTTTACTGTCCTTGGGGCCCTGGAGCATGTCTTACTACTTTGTTTGCCACATGAGCACAGTCTCCTAGGCAGGCTCCTGATACTGCTGTCCCTTTGCAACAACGGCAGAGCTCTGCCCAGTTTTCTTCACCTTCACCTGGAGATCCTGCCATAGACCAAGCCCTCCTCTGCCATCCAGACTTGGCCCCAAACCTGTCCTCTATTCAGCAGCTCATTACTCTTCTGACAGAATCATGTCCCTGTCTACTTTCAGCCCAAGCCTGTGGCTTGTGGGCCTCTCTACCACTTTAGCTCAGATTCTTGTCACTGCCTGTGACACTTCTGTTTTCCCTGTCTGGTTGTGCTGTGCTGTCAGGGAGGTGACATACTCCTCTTCCCTCTGCACCAAAGCAGAGCTCCTCTGTGCCTCTCCCTGGCTTCCTGCAGTGTCCCCACTGTGCATCCAGCATGGCTGCATCCTCTCGACCCAAATGCTCTGCCTGCTCTCTTCCTTCACACTGACTTCCTTAGCTTTATCTTCCAAAGGCAGGGAGGAGGGTGGATGTCACTGAACAGCTGCTCCCTTTCCCTCATGAATTTCTGTCACCCCAGATCTCCAAAAGGTCTTTCTAAGAGTATATGCTGCAGTTCTGTGTTCAGTGAACTGCCCTCCTTCTTACTGCAGTGTGACGTGCTCTGGGAAAAACACCTTTTTGCTAGAAGGGGTTCTCCCAGTATTCTGAGCCTCACTCCTCAGCTCGTGGAGCAGCCAAAGAAGAAGAGCTGTGCAAGGCAGGTGAAGCTCTGCTGTTCCTGTTTCCTGCTCTGATGCCCTTCCAGAGCCTGAACTTCCAGACAGTGGTGTTAGCCGCAAACTGCAGCTGCAGGAACATCAGCACTGTGATGGGAAGCTGATGTGCAAGCTGCTGTGTGACTTCCCTTTCTCCACTTGTACAGCCAGCTCAGGACCACATCTCAGACTTCTCAAACGTGGCCTTATTGATCAGACTAGTTAAATGGCAGGCTTGGAATTAGATCGAGATTGCAAATAGGTTTCCTGCTGTGCATTTCTTCCTAGCCTTGCCTTCCAGTCTCACTGAGGTCCTTCTTGCTGTGGGAGATCCTGTCTTTGTAGCTGTTCTCCTGGTCTCTTGGGGAGCAGCTGCAGTGCGCCACTGCTATTCTTAGCTGTGAAGACAGCATGCAAGTACCTGGCCCAGCAGAGCTGGAGCTGGTGCACTGCTATCTGCCCAGCAGATCTCAGATAAATTATCCAGAAGATCTCGGTAGTGTGTAATTGAGTAGCTCTGCCACAGGCTGTGCTTCCAGCTATATACACTCTGCTATGCAGTGGGGCACAGTAATTGATTGCTCTCTGGAAGCCAAGAGCTCTGGTTTTGTCTCAAGTGATTGTGCCCTCTTCTCCGAGATTTTGAAGGGACTCCTCAGATTCACTTGCCAGGTTTCATGCTTCATCCTTTCCTGGTCGGAGATGGCATACATCAAACAATTATCCTCCATTGGCTATTTTTCCTGTCCTAAAGATGTTTTGCTACCTGATTTCTGCTGCAGTCTGTTCTTCTAACACAGGAGTGAAAAGATCGTCAGATTCTGGGGGGACGGAGGCTGCCCTGGAGACACCTTCAGCAGTGACTGGCTCTGTTCAGATCCGGTGCTATCGCCTTGGGAGCAATCTGCTTTCTAACAGCTGCCAAACCAGGATCTCTAAGTCTTTCTCAGCACTAACCAAGTCACCTTGATTCTCCGTCAGGCCTTGCCACTGCCCTAGGATGTGCTAACAGCTACAACAAGCAACAGGGGAATGCCCCTTGTACGGCACAGCGTCTGCACCAGTGAGGGATTCAAGGCGGGCCGTGCTGTTGCATCTCGCTGGCGGGTTTGACAGTTCTGCATGGCCATCTGCTTCTTGCTGGCTCTGCCCCGTCCGGCTCCCGGTGCGCTCCTGCTGCTTTGTCGGCCGCAGACAGCTTGGCTCTTCTCTCGCTTTCAAAGGAAAGGTTTGGCCCGCGGCCCAGCCAGAGCTGCATGTGGTACCCTGGTAGCCAAGTGTCAAAGCTGCTGGCACAGGCAGTGCTGGCGGCCAGCCCGGCAGGCCCCTGGCACTGGCGTTACTGGAAGGCGTGTGGCTGAATGACCTGACTGATCGCACCGTCTCCCTCTCTCTCTGCCCCAGATCGGCGGACCATTCTCTGCCCGGATCTTCCGTTTCCACAGACTTTGGCAGCTGGCAGATGGTGACAGGGTGTGGCAGTATTCGGGAGCAGGCAATCCTGAGCGCAGACGCCTCTCTCCCTTGCAGCTTCCCGGATGAGTTCCCTAGCACTTGCCTGTAAGTGTCTCAAACGCAGGATCTCTCGTGGGTCTCTCGGCTGGCTGCGAGTGCTGGAACTTTGTCACCCTGACGCTTTCGAAGAAGCCTGCGAGCTCCTAACAAACTGTCTTGTCTTCCCCGCCTTGGTTCTTTCCATCCACAAGTTCCATCGTGGAGCACTCTTTGCTTATGCCAAACTCAGAAAGCAAGCAGCATTTTCTCTGCCTATTGACGGGGGGGACACACTTGGCTTTCTGTAGGATGAAGAGGCTTTTCTCTCTTCTCTGAAGATGCTGAATTTGGGCATAGTTGAGTGTGTTTGAGTATGCATGCTTGTCAGGACAGGACTGGTAACACACATTTTCTTGCTTTTGGTTCTTGCTCATCTCCATCTCCCCACTGGGGTCAGATCCTTGCTGTAGGAAGAGAGGGGCTTTCCTTCTGTCATCCTGATTTTGTCTGACCACGCGCAGCACCAGTTGCAAGCACGGTGTCCGGCCAGCACAGAGCAGCAGAGACCCTGCGTCCTGCCACGTAAAATGGCCAGGAGGCAAACGTTCTTCCCCAAATAGAAGCCACCTCTGTGGAAGACTTGAAAGATGGGAGATGCGCTGTAATTGCTGTTAGAGGAGAACCTTGGCTTGTGCCTTCAGGCTGCGGACTCCCATTCAAGGAACTGAAAGGGCAGATCAGGGGCTGCCACTAGCAAGCTGTGCTGGAGTCGTGCTGCCAGATGCTTGCGGTCCCTTACGGCGACCTGAGTGTGTGCTTTGGAGGCAGAGGGCAAGTGACGTGAAAACCAGCATCCCCTGTGAGACAGGCCAGCTGCCCTGGCTCACCTCCTCGTGTGGCTGGGTGCTGAGCAGCTGCCCTCAGGTTGTGACAAAGCTACAAGACCTGTGAAGTGGCAGATCAAAATATCACAGGAGATGTCGGATGTGGCTTGGCTGGGATTTACTCTCCTCCTTTCATGAGGACACACTGAGCTGCTCCTACAGGTGTTTGGAGGTGGGTGAGAGAGCAGAATGGACTGAAGGATGGGCACCTGAGTTAGTGACTGCATTACTGTGCCCTGAAGCTGTCTATGCTTGGTGGCTGCTGATCACCAACAAGTTGTTCCTGCCCTTGGAGTTGGATCTGACATCAGAATAGGGAATTCAGTAGAGAAACGTGAATTGAAGCTGAGCTCTGCATCTACCTGTGCCGAGACCACAGGCTCATGTGGTTTGGAGTCCAGCTGCTTGGGACAGCCAGGTTCAGAAGGAGGGGAGCAGCAGTGGTGCTTCTCCCCTGGGTGTGCAGTGGATCTGCAAGTGCTCTGACCTGTTCAGCTCTTCACTGGAGCTGTGGGGTGTTTGAGGGCTGGGGACCACTTGACTCTGTGTACTGGGACCAGGTGCTGCGTGGAAGGAATGAAGAGTTCCCAAGGGTGTTGTGTTGAGGTTAACCCAGGGTCTCCACTCTCCCTCTGCTCCGTATCAGCTCTGTTTGCTCAAGAGCCCATTGTGGTTTTATCCTAGTTTTTGGCAGCCCAGCACAGTATGAGTTTTTGGAAAATCAAATTCCGTTTACGTTCCCACTTTACATCTCAGCTGGCAGCAGCTCGATGAAGGTACACTTTTCACAGCCTACTTCTTGTGCTTGTGTGGGGTTTGTCAGGGCTTGCTTTGAGCTGGGTCTTTGACAGCCTCCTCTCATCCTGCACCCCAAGCTGCAGAGGAGCAGGGAGGCTGTAGGAAGTGTAGCGGGGCAGAGTGCCAAGGGTTTGGCAGAGGGAAGCATGACCTGCCTCCCTGGTTGAACTGCTCGGAGTGAAACGGTGCGGCTGGTCTGCAGGGCTTGGTGCCAGGCAGTGGCCGGCTGCTTGACCCTGTGGTTCTCATTCCATGAGGGAAACCTAAGAGTCTAAACACAAAATTTGCCCTGAGAAGAAGTGTGAGAGACAGAAGACATGGGACCTAACTGCTGCACGCCCTCGCTTACCTCTGCATGCGACATCTAAGATCACTGCACTCGGGTGCAAGTAAGTCCTGCCTTCACATAGCTTATTTTTAATGCTATCACACTTGTGAGTTCCACGCCCTAATTAGGTTGCTAGAAAGCATCTTTCTAATGTGTTTAGGTATGTTGCCTTTTTTTTCCTTTGCCCTCTGGCTTCTCTTTATTATTGGGCATCACAAACAGCGGCCCCATTGGCTGCCTCGGCATCGCTTGCTGTTTATAGGCCTCCCACCATATCCTCTTGCTGCTGTTTCCGGACTGAAGCTGTTGGCTGTGGGTGGTTAACACTTCCATTCAAATGAGCTGTGCCAATTTATAGCCAGCCCAGGCGCTGGAGAGATTAAAGAGAATTTTTTATGGGGAAGGTTTGTACTGTGCCCTTGGGGTGACCTTTGAGGAATGTCTTATTCTCTCTGGGAACCACCAGCACGTCACAGAGCCTCTGCAGCAAGGACCCTTCCAGGCCAGAGCTACCTCTGAACCCCAGTCTTGTTTTCTGCTGCTTGCTTGGCTGAAACACCACTTTCCCTCAGCCAAAATACCTCCTTCCCTCTGCTCTCTTCCCCCTGCCCTAACCAGGTGCGTGGATCAGCCAGAGAGGAGAGCAGGTCCCGAGGGAAGCCATGCCCTACTCTGCAGGCAGCCCTCCTGCTTGCAGAGAGCGGTGTGCCAGGGAGCAGAAGTAACATGCTGCTCAGCTCTCCTCTTTCCACGGCTGGAGCGTTCCTTAGGACTTCTGTCACCTTGTCTGCCCCCTCTTGTCCCTGCTTCACCAAAGCTGTCTGTGTTGGCGCAAACACCAGAGAGTGGGGCTGGGGGAAGCAAGGGATGGTTGCGAATAGGATGGAAGCGACTGTCCAGGCATGGCACGTGTGGCCAGGCTCCATCTGGGAACGCTGTGTGAGGAGGGGAGGGAGGCAGCACAGGGGCTGACGTCAGCCGGCACCCGCTTGGCGAAAGCAGCACTTGCTGTGTCAACCACAGCCTTGTAAGCACCAGGGTGGTGGAAGATACTGGGAGGGTGAAGAAGGAGACCTAAGGAGAGCAGGAGCGTGGGGCTGCAAGAGGCTTCGTGGGGGAACCATGGCATTCCCTCCCTACGAGATTGGTTTCTTAAAACAAAACAAGCACTAAAATTCAATATACAAATTCTAA
>WTSP01015297.1:20152-34379 GCA_025331215.1 Actenoides lindsayi | reverse complement strand
CCCTGTCCCTCTTGAACTGGGGAGCCCAGAACTGGACACAACACTCCAGATGTGGTCTCACCAGTGCAGAGTAGAGGGGGAGGAGAACCTCCCTTGACCTGCTGGCCACACTCTTCTTTCTGCCCCCCAGGAGACCATTGGCCTCCCTGTCCCCAAGGGCCCATTGCTGTCCCATGGAGAACTTCTTGTCCCCAAGGGCACCAAGGTTCCTCTCCATGGGGCTGCTTTCCAGGGGGTCTCCCCCAGCCTGTACCGGTACACACTGTGTGCCGAGCTGGTGTGGGGTGAGAGGTAATCCCGAGACACAAACCGCTGTCCACCCACAGTCCCGGCAGCAGCTGCGGTCAAATCTCCCCCCTGCCCCTCGGCCTCAGTTTCCCCATCGCTGCTTTGCCGGCACAGCTCTTTAGGGCTGGTTCCAGCGCCAGCCGCTGCCGCTTTGCACCGGGGAGCCGCTAACGGCTCCCGCTCAGGCAAACCGCGGCCAAGTCGCTTTATTTTACTGCCACCTACTGGAAAAATCACAATTATTTCTAAAATTTCCAGGGACGGGGCAGCGGCCGGAGCCGCGAACGCCTGAGGGGAAGGGCCCGGGGCCTGCCCCCCGCCGGGGCCTGCTCCCCGCCGAGCCGGACCGGGCCGGGCCGGGCCGGGCCGCACCCGCCGAGCAACGCGGGGCTTCTGGAGAGGCAGCCCGAGGAGCTGGCAGGAGGGTCCCCAAGCCCGGGGCCGCCCCGCGCCCGCCGCCGAGCCCCGGCCCGAACCTTCTGGAGCGAGGCCGCGTGAGCGGCGCCGGTTGCCACGGCAACGGACCATTTGGAAGGCAGGCGGGTTGATTATCCCTTTGCCTACTGAATAAAGCCTCGGATGAAATTTCGTTTTCTCCCCGCCGATGCAAAATGTCATGGATTTGCTTCTGCCCCTGCCGAAGCTCCCTCGGTATTTACAGATTCTCCAGGTCAGCTTCCAAAGCACATTTCCTACCCCTGCCGAGGGACTCAAACGCACACAGCCAGGCAGGGCAGCAGCTGAATCCCCGCTGCCAACTCACCCAAGCCTTGGGGTAAACCACAGAGAGCAGCATCCTGGAACAAAGCTCATCTGGACGCTTCCCAAACGCTGCAGAAACATGGTAACTATTGGTAATTAAACACAATCAGCGCTCTCTAAGGAAAAAAAAACAAACCAACAACTTTCCTACAGAGCAGGGGGCCCCGAGATTAATCCTGCAAGGCGCAGAGCACTTTCTGCTGAGCTCTTCCACGTGTTCCCCAGCGATACGGAGAGGCTGCGGAGCTACACGACACCCAGTACCGCATGAATTAGACCCTCAGGCTGAGTATCAGAAATGCAGAGCAGCAGGTTTGTGAGTCAAGTTGTAGGAATGTGAGAAAACTGGGTAGGAAACAGCTAAACAAATTGCAGATTATTTTTTTTTTAATTGTTTTTTTTTTTCCTAAAGCTCTCTGTGTTGCAGTGCCAAGGACCCTTCCTACGCAGGGCCAATTCCCTTCTTTCCCCTCACATCAAAAGCTCTTCAAAATTTGTTCCCATCACGCTTTCAGGCTGACGCACTCCCCAGCGTGGCCTCTGAAGTATGCTGGTGTGACTTGAGAAACGCTCCAGTGTGTTTAACAGGTTTTTAACTGTCAGTTGGGAAGCAGGAAAGCGGAGAAAGCATCGAGCTGCGGCGCAGTAACGCGGGCGAGCTGGACTCCTCTCTCCCAGGACAGAAGATTCTCAGAAACAGGCATTAGCCTGAAAATCCCATTTCACTGCAGCCCAGCGAGCCCTGCCCCAGCAAAGAGCTCTTCCTGGAAAAGCAAAAGAAAACCCTCCCGTTCCATCCCCGTGGGGTTTTGCAAGCCATCTGCAAAGCAGCCCGCTCGAGCCCCCCGAAAAGAAGCCCGGCCTCCCTCAGATGGGGTTTTAAGGAAGGGTGGTCGTGTTTCTGCCCCAGGTCTGTGGCAAGGCTGGGGTTGGAGGGGGCCGCAGCGATGCCGGGGTGACCGGGCACCCTCCTCGGTGCCGGCAGCCAGGGGCCGGTGAGCGGAGCAGGGAGGAAGCATCAGCTCGTTCAGCGGCGGCACGTCACCCGCTCGCCGTCCCAGCTCCGCCAGCCCAGGCACGTGTGGCCCCATCCGGCACAGAGCGGGCGAGGGGCTGCAGAGGGACACGGCCAGACAGGCTGCGGTCACAGCACGCGCCCGAGCCCGCCCCGGCTCCTGCCGCCAGCCCCTCACGATCCCCTCCCGTCCCCGGGGGTGACTCGGTCCCGTCTCTCCGCGGGGAGAACTCCCAGGGTACTGCACCACGCGCGTCTGCTCTTCGCTCCTCGGCGAGGCGAAGGCAGGTGCTCTACCAGATGGCCACAGCTTAGCTGAACAGTAAAGATCCAGCATCGAAACCAAAGGAGTCGGAGCCCACGAGCCTCTCCACTTGATATACACCAGTTTGGATCGTAACCGAGAGAGGAGTTATTTCAGGACACGCTCTTTCTGGCCAGGAACCCACCCACGCTGGGCTCTGCCACCCCTACGTCCGCCCCGCTCCTCCCAGTTAGCAAAGACATCCCACTGAGGGATGTCAGAGAGCTCTGTGGTCGGGACCTGTCACACTCAGCCAGGTGACAAACACGTCCCGTCCCCCTCCGGGGCCGCACAGGGATTGTGCGAGGCAGACAGCAGATGGGCAAGTCGGGCTGCAGCTGAAGCAGGAACAGCATCCCCGTCGCTGGGAATCACAAAACAGAGCCGCAGGATTCCGACAGGCGGGGACGGCACCCGGCGTACGGGGACTCTGCTTCTAATCACACCCGAAGCGTGACACGGGCGGCCAAGTTAAAGCTCCTTTCCATGTGTGACACGTCTCCCGTGGCTCCTAAGGGGAGGGTTGCAAAGATCAAGCCCCGGAGGGCTCGGCACCTGGCTGAAATGAGAAGGTGGCCTCCGGAACCTCTTCCTTTAGCAGCAAGGCTAGGCTCTGGGGCCACACCGGGACGAGCTGATGCCATTTTAACAGAGCACGTTTGCCCTTTGCAAGGTTCTGCGAGGGGCAGTCCCGCTGCCTCCGCTGCCAGGAACTACCACCCCTCTCCCCCTTCCCCAGCACTCCCACAGCAGCCTACCCCGCAGAGCTCTGCCCTGCACAGCCCGACACCGGCAGAGCGTCGCACCCCGACCTGCTTCGGGTCCCCACGTGCAACTTCAGGCACTCGGTACAGCACCAGAGCGACGGGACGGGACGGGACGGGGAGATGCCCGGCTGCGCAGACAGCCAGGAGCCAAAGCTCCTCCTGAGCCAAGCCTGGAGCCCGAGGGCTGCGCATACTTGAGATGTTGCAGATTTATAAGGTCACTGTCCTCAGCATCACTAAGTGTTTGCCCTTGAAACATCCTTGTTAAAGGAACCAGAATCATCTCCTGCCTGGGTTCTGCCAAGGCATCCATCTGAAATCCCTCCTTTGTCTCGCGCCGAATGCAAAACACGCATTAAATCAACCCCCCCGGTGTTTTATGGCCCTGCTCTCTCTGGAGAGGCAGCGCTGGACTCCAGATGAGCAGGACACATTCCCCCAGCCTTCAGCTGTCGGAGCCATTTCCCTCCCACCCGTTTTCTGCCCCAGCTACACAGCAAACGAGAGGGGGACTCCAGTTTCTAAGGAAGCACGGAGAGGGGATATAACGCTGGGAACGCGGCGTTGGGACGGGATTCAGCAGGCAGAGCTGCAACGCTCCATGCAGGTCTCCAGCCAGGACAAATTGCTTTAGGAGGCCACTAATATATTTCTTCCACTTCACATGGGAGGTCCTGAGAAGGTACAGATTTAACACCGCTCCATTTCCACCACGTATTGATCAGATATTGGTGTTCTGGAGCAGGAGACAGCTCTCATCAATTAGGAAGCCTCTCCCTGCTCCATTAAGCCCTGCAGACGGCAGTCAGAAGCCCTCAAAGGCTGACTCAAACAGCAATTGCTCTCTGTATTATTGCATTTTCAATATGAGACTGATCTCTAAGAGGTTACATTTATTCCCATCATCAAAAATTGCTAACTGGATGAACAACAGCCCCAGCAGCCGGAGAGCAAGGGCACTGTGGGGATACCTGCAAATAACCCCCAACAGAAAGGGAGAGGGCAGCAAGGAGCCCGCTGGTTTGCAGTAAGGCACACGGGGGGGGGAAGAGGCTCCTCTCTAGGGAGCTGCCAGACTCAGAGTTACAAAGCACATGACAAAGACGACCACCCAGTAATTTCTGAAGAGGTGTCAGGAGAAGAAGATGGACCAAAGGAAGCTCTTGCACCCTGTGCTGCGTGACCAGCTCCCGTCAAAGGCCGTCCTCCAAAGGACCTGCTCCCACCTTACTGCTGCCAAGCTTCAGACAGGGGGGCTGGTTCACACTGCACAGCTCAGGCAGCGGAAACGCAAGAGAGTCATGATGCAAGGCCTCCATCTGCCTGGACGGGCCATTTCCCTGTCACCTGGGATTCTGCAGGCTTCTTGTAAGGACTAAAACTGACAAAGGAAAGAAGGAAGTCCGGGGAAGTCCAGGGAGGAGGAGGAGGGTGTGATTGGTGCCTTTGCAGTGAGGAGTTATCACACAGGACAGGAATCACAGGCTTTGGGAAGTGCTAAAGGCAATACTTTGCGCCCTTTCAAATACGAGTAGAGGGACAGCTGTGGATCCCACACCCTAGCTCAGGTTGTCAGGAGAACAGCCTGAGCCAGCTCCTGTGCTTTGCAGGAAACCAGAAAACCAAAGGTGAGGCCTCGGAGGGTGACAGGAGGGGCTGCAGCCAGGCAGCCACTGGAGAAGAGGCGAGGATACTCCTCCCTGTCTCACAGCTCGCTGTTACCACCTTGCTGCCAGCACAGACCACAGCTCTGCTGCCTGCAAAGGTCGTGTGGATGCTCTTCACCCCCAGACAAGCCAGCCTAGCACCCATCCTGTCCACAGCTCCTGTAGAACACGGTGCTCAGCAGCTGGAAGGGACTTGGACACTCCTCAGCTCCATCAGCCAGGGACATCGCAATCCCCTGCGGCACTGCACCCTGAGTGGCCCAATCCTCTCTCCCACCTGAATCCCTCTCACTTGGCTTCAGTTTGGAAACCAGACCCAAGCTGAGGCCCTGAAGGAGACCAAGGTAAGAGCAGCGAAGGGCAGGACAGCTCCCAGCCCACCGAGGCACCCAGCCAGGACTTTGCACCCAGCACCCCAACGCCGGTGCTTCGGAGGGAAGATAAAGCTCCTCTAGTTCACGTGGGCTGCTCGGCATGCAGCTTCCAAATAAACACGTTTCCAGAGCTCAAAGAGCTGGAAGGGGCAGGAGGCAGCAAGGGAGGGTGCTCAAAGCAGGCAGGGTTGAAATCTGCTGGAGCACTTTCTAATACCTTGATCTACCCAGGCAAGCAGCACGCACCCGGATCGCAGACAGTAAAACAAACCTGCTCGTTGCTGTCTCGCTAAGAGGCATTTCTTTCATGCTACAGCAACTGCTTCCTGTAATCAATTCAGCACTGAGGCCGTGAGACACCAGAACATGGGGTTTTCCCCCAAAACAAGGAGACGGTTTCAGTTGATCTGGAGGTAGAAAGAGCCTCCTGTTATCCCAGAGAGGCCAAGACCCTGGGAATTGCCAGGTACCCCTCGGAGCCTCTCCCGCTCAGGGCCAGCTTTCTCTGAGCCCCCGTGTTTACGGGCCAAGGAGGAGCTGGCAGCAAGCACGGCTGCCAGAGGGAAAGCTGGCCCAGTAACTTGCTGAGCGAGCAGAGCCCGGCTGGGTGCGAGGGAGAAGTGCGAGCCATGCTGCGGGGCGCCCGAGCCGAAGCCCCGATCCGTTTGCATTCCTCAGGATCCTCTCCTCTGCCCGGCAGCACAACGGACAACGGGGTCTCCCCGGGAAGCCGAGGTCGGGACGAACGCTCGGCGCTTGCTCTGCTGTTTCTGTTCGAGCTCCCGCAGCCATGCCCTCCTGCTGAGGACGGCTTTTGCCACGGCGCTGGGTTGTCAGGGTCTGACGAGCGGGGTCTGGGTGGGATTCATCACTGGGGAGGGGCAGGAGCGTCACTTCACGAGCACCCTCTCCCGAGGATGCAGGGGGTGGGTGACAGGAGGGTGACAGCTCTGCACAGGAGAAAGCCCAGGGGCTCGGGGGCAGGTGGGCAGCAACCAGAGGTCAGGAGGCTGCCAGCTGGGCACGTCACGATCCGATACTGCAGCGGAGACGGGCAGGCAGCAGGGTAGCAGTTCCTTGTTCTAAAAGCTTGACGAGATTGCCTTTTGAATCCCTCCGTTTCTGAGCTGATCTGATTCTTTTAACCCTGCCACGATTCTCTGCCACACAGGACTGGTAATTTCTTCTCCAATTTCTCAGCAATCCCTCTAGAGCAGAGCGCAGCAGATTTCCCTAATTCGCATTATCAGCACCATTTGCCTCACGAGTGACAGAAGGACCACCTGAGATTAAAAGGAAAGCTGCTGCCCTTGGGGTTTTCCCGTCTCACAGGCTACACGATGCCTCCGCTTTTAGTCTCCTGCCTCAAGAGCTGCGCGGGGCGTGAATCCGCCGCCCAGCGAATGAACGGTACGTGCAAAACCTCTCTTAAAGAGCAGAAGAATCTATTCCCTTCCTAGGCTGTTAGACGCCGTGGATAATTGATCCACGACTCCGGGAGATAAAGAAATAAAGCAGTTTTCCTTCTGGAGGCCCCTTCTGCCTCCGGCTCTCAGAGCCGGGTAGCCTTTGACCTTGAGCTCTCGCATTAATGCCTGCACACACTCGGAGCGGGGATATCGCGCGCACACTCGGCTCCTCTCCTGGGGTTTCGCTCGCTCCTGCCCCTGAATAATGGCAGCTTTGTCCTCTAGTAGATGAAGGAGCAGCCAGTTTATTGCAGGCCCAGCTTGTTCTCAAAGATAAACCCGGTGAAAAATGTCACCTGCTGATCTGATCCGCCCCGTGCGCCACTCGAGCAGCTGCTCCATCCCAAGCAGCCATTATCCTCAAACAGGTGGAATAATAGCGGTGTACGCGGCACAACATCCATAAACATGAGAGCTGGGAAAGGAAAGGCGGCATCTCGGCTGCCAGCCCCGCGGGCCTGGCTCAGAGAGACGCTTTGTTCGGGGGCGCCGAGAGCCCAGATTCACCCGGCGGCTCCGTGGGTGCCCGGCTGGCACCGCGGCAGCCCAGGGCACGGCTCCCAGCAGCGGGTCCCCTGCAGCCCACCCAGCTCAGGGCGGGAAAGCGGGACCCTCGGCGGGGATGGGGAGGGGAGGGAAGCGCCCTGGCAGCACGGCAGAGGCGCCTCGGACTTGGCTGCTGGAGGAGTTCAAAGGCTGGCTGCAGTCAGAGGAGCTGTGGGGACTCTGGCTCTGTGTCAGTTATCTCCCGGCGACGAGGCAAGGGAAGGCAGAGAAGTGAAAGCGCCGTTTGCAGACAGCCGCCCAAAGCACCTCCCACCCCAGCCACCACCAGCACCCGCGGCTCTGCGAGCACCAGAATGAATTTAAAGCCACTTCCAAGCAAAGGCAAACAGTTTAATTCCGCTGCCCTTTGGCGACCCTGCTTCTGATTTCTTATTGAGGTCCTGAAATAGATGGAAGGGTCGGGACTGAGTTTAGCAGAGCACGGACAGGAAAGCTGCGTGATGAATTACCTTTGCAGGCACGAAGGATTCACCTGGGACAGGGCAATTACCTAGTAACCAGGAAGCAACGGCCGGTTATGGGCGTCACATCTAGCTATTGCCAGCACAGCTCTCAGCTAGCGTGGGAGCGTGCGGGAGACACCAGCTCTCTCGTCACTCCTGGGAGAAGTGGCTCCCGCAGCCTCACCCCTGGGGTGATGTTAGAGGAGTCGCAGCAGCAGCAGCAGCAGCAGCAGCATCTCGAGGCTCGGCAGCTCCCCGCCGCCTTCCCCGGGTGCTTAAATTTCCTGTCCTCGTTAAGGACAAAGACGCGAGTGTCGAACGCGAGGGATCCCGCAAGGGGTTTAAGGCAGGCTGGAGAGTTAACTGAGGTGCAGGGCATTCGTCTTGCTTTAAGTGATTATCCTTGCAGGAAGAGTACTGCTACCAAAAGCAAGTCTGCTGTAATTTCTATCGCCTTCCTCCTGACCCCTTCTCCTACTTAAAAATCTCTGGCTAGCTTTCCAGAAAGGAAAGCAAGACTGGCTCATTAACCGAGGTACAAAGAAGAACTGCAGCAGGTTGGGATGGAGTCGGGGTTGCAATCAAAACAAGGCTTTGTAGTTAGCCCCGAGTTCCCGCTGCCTCGATTACGTCTGCGGAGCCCACCCCGTGCCGCACGCAGCTGCACTGTGGGGAGACTTTGCTTTGTGCTTTACCGGCTGCGCGCAGTGGTGCTGGGAGAGCAGTTTCCTTGACAACATTTTTTTTTTTTTTAATAGATTTTTTTTTTCCCCTTGCCCCGCTCCCCGACTGCAAGATCAGGCCTGACTTTGAATCCCAGTTGCAAAGGTATCACGAACAGGAATTAGCTGGAGATGAAAAGGAGCAGCCCGAGAGCCCGGCTGTACGGCGAGGTCCCCGTCCCACGCAGCCTGCGGTGCGACCGGAGGAGCTGGAGGACCAGTTGGGAAGATAACCATTCTCATTAAGTTGTGCACAATGCAGTTCTTCCTCCAGATTTTTTTTTCCTGCCAGCCTGACAATATTTGGTTACCCTTCATCTCGTTTTTGGTACCTAGGGAGGTTGAAAGGGAAGAAATCTACAGCTTGTCCCCACCCCACCAGGAGCTGTTCCAGCCCAGGTCCTGCAGCACAAGACACTCCAGCTGACTCTGCTGGCACCAGCCAGCACCCCCCTTCCCCAGGGGCTCCATCACATCTCCATTTCTATCTCCCCCACGCCTGATCTGATGGCAGCAAACCCACGGACTTGCTCGCTGCCCCCAAGCAACAGAAGCAACAACAAAAAAAGCACGCGTCTCATTATTAGGAGCGGTCCAAGATCTTCCGCCAACACAGGTGCTTCCCTCCCTGCCACACGCTGCAGCGAGGGGACCGAAGCCTTCTGCGGGAACAGATCCATCCCACCGGAGCTCTCAGAAAAGCAGGAGGCTCTGCCTGCACTCCCAGCACTTCAATCTCGCAGGCAGCAGGGCTGAGCAGCCGGCAGTCAACAAGCTGCTGCTATTTTAACATCCCTCCCCCCCCCCCAACCCCACCAAGCACTGGCCTGATGGGTTTCTGCTGCCCTTTTCTCCGGGAAAATTTCTTATTTCAGCCCTCAAGCCGTTTGCATTCCACAGGAGAACACCCTCTTCCCTTTTATTGTTGGACCTCGAAATGGAAACGGCACTAAATCACCAAGCAGCAGAGGAGCCAGCCTGCCTGCGGAGTGACCCGCAGGGAAAGGTGCCCCAGAGCACCAGCTCCAGTCAATTGGAATAACCAGCTCAGCAAGACCCCGCCACCCAGCCAGCTACTGACCCGACAGCCCTCTGGATAACGAGGAGGACAATAAAAACCAGAAACAAACCAGCAGCCCTGGAAGGTCACAAGCCCCGCGCGCACGGCCTTGCCAAAGACAACCCAAGGGCTCTCTGCGCGTTAGCGCAGCCAGGGGCTCCCGCTGTGCTCTCCATTCTCTGCTGAACACTGCCGAGGTCGGCAGCCCCAGCCTCCCTGCTTGGCTGGGAGCAGGGGGCCTTTCACAACATCCTATCCTCCAGCTCACTGCATTGCCATCCCCTCAGGGTGCTTGTCAGTGAGAGAATTGCTTCGGCGAAGGACTCCAGTCATCAGCATTCAGCCTCCTTTCCCAGCAAAGTGGCTTCAGCAACCACATCCTGGGACCAGATTTGCTCCCTCTTGACTTTGTGCAGCCCCGAAGGACTCACGATACTAAGTGCTTTTTGTTTCCCTTGCTGGACAGAGAAGAAGCAATTCCTTACCTGGTTCTTTTCCCCTCCTTCAGCTCTTCTAATCCATCCACAGATTCGGATCAGGGATTCTCCTCTGGTGTTGGCTCCCGTTGTCCCTTGTTTGCCTCCATCTACAGAGTTAAACCCTGTAAGAAATGGCACAGACAAAGCCACCTCAAACTCCAGCTATCCTGCCAGTACCACTGCAGTCCCTGCCAAATACAGCAGCTTCTCTAGCAGCCTCTCAATCTCACCCACAGATGTTTCTTCAAGCTCCTCACCAGTCACACCACTACCCCCGCAAAGCGCTCAGTTACCTGGTACCAACCACATCCCTGGAACGAGGAGCTGCTCTGCAGTCCAAAGAGAAGTGGAGCTCCTGTCCCGCGTGGTACGTAGGCAAGTTTCTGCAACTGCACCAACAGCTCTGTCAGACAGCCCGGCACCTCACGAGATAGCCTGCTTTTCTTTTTGGTGGTGTCCCACCAGCCAGCAGGAGCAGGACCTAGGCTAAATATACAGCATGAAAAGCAATTAAGACTTTGCTTATGTCACTTCATGCACGACAGGGATTTAAGTTCTGATGAAAGAAACGGTCAGGACAAGGCGAGGGTCAAAGATTTAGCTCCATACCAAAGGCTTTGGGTTTTTTACAAAACCTTATTTAACACAGGACTGTTAACGATGCCCCGGTGGCCCCTGGACAGCCTGAAATGAAAGGTGTTCCAGACAGCCCCAGGAAAAGCACCAGCTGCCAAGTCCCTTGGTCACCAAGTCAGACACGACCCCAGCTGAAGACGGGATTCCCCGACATCTCCACCTTCCCAGGAGACTCAAGGGACGATCCACCACCCCCAAGCTCCTACCCCTGAGCTCAGCCAGTCCCTTTACCAGAGCCCAGTACCACGCGAGGGAGGTCGGCCCAAGTCTCTCTCTGCCCCGGGCAGGGAAGGGCAGCGGGCAGAGCCAGGCTCTGGCCGTGGGTCGCGCGTCAGCGGCGACACAGCACGGATCTGGAGGCAACAGGGTGGAGAGAAATCTCTTCAGATGTTACTTGGAGATGTGTTTAGTGACAAAAAGGTGTTCTTCCCCTCCCCCACGAACCACGTACTCCAAACGCTCTCTGGAAGCGATTTGCCAGCGTTCAGACTGAAGTTAAATGATTTATAACTTTTTAGTTCAAAGAACACAGGCCAGATGAAGAGCCAACCGGGACTGCTGCAGTTCCCTTCCCCCGTGCAGAGTCACCGCGCTCTGTTTATCACTCTTAATTGCTCCAAAAGTAGTATCTTAAGTGCTATAAATACACACGTGATAAGCTTATCTCCAGCTAAAGCATCAGCATGTGAAGCCACCTTGATGGCGGTGAAAAAAAGAAACCAAGGAGAGAAACGAGTACCTCTCACCACACAGGAACACCTCTGCTCCAACGAAACACAGGGCACTTTCTTACACTGAGAGTAGCCTTTGATTAGCAAATCATTTCACTTTGGTCCATGGTAAGCAAAAAGGTAGAACCTTTGAAAAGCAAACGAGAGTTTGGAGTTGAAAAAGTAAAAAAAAAAAAAATTTTAAAAAAAGGCAAAAAACACAACTACCAAAGTTACACAGAGGAGGTGGAACTTCAGTCAGCACTGCCAGTTTCGCAGGCAGAGGGGTTTATTATCTCGTTGCCAACAGGGACTCAGTGTGCTGAGTACACCAGTGGGAAAAATCTGATAAATGTGAGAAACTCAATCCCCCCGGGCAAGCAACACAGTCCTTTGACGGCAGCAAAGCCAGGCCGATGGGGCTGTTATCTGTGAAGCCCAGAAAACAGCACCTTAGTTCTTTAAAGCCACGACAGAGAGGAGTGCAGTGGCGTTCCAGCGCCGGGGAACGGGGCCGGACTGGGACCCAGGACTCCAGAGCTGGCCGATTGTTCCCCCGAACAATGACCCCGTTCAGGCTCTGCCAGGGAACACGGGGCCTGCTCCTGCTCCTGCCCGGCGGAAAGTTTTGCGCTACATCTTTGACAGTTCTTGGGACAGTTCAGAGCTGCTGTTTGGTTGAGGGGAGGGGGGTTGATGTGTTTGTTTAAAGGCAAGCTCACTCGTTTCTAAAGGGGTGATTTGCAAGGCAGAGAACAGCTCCTGGCTGCACTGGGTTTCTCCTCAAAGGTCAACCAGCCTTTCCCCCCCAGCCCCGCAGAACCCAACGCGAGGGGAACAGACAAACCTCTCCCCAAGCCTTTACAAATCAGATTAAAGAAGAGCATTTAACATTAATGAGCTGCAATAAATTCATCAAGAGCCAGAGGGAAGACGTTTTACTGCAAGAACTTTATTGCACTACGTTCAAGTGCTGAATCAAGTGTTGTGCCTACGGGACATCGGTCACAATTACGCTCCCCCCCTTTGCGTCTTCGCTGTATGGCAGTCTGCACTTTTCACTCATTTTCCTCAATTAAGGCTGCAGAGTCATAGTATATGATAATTAGGACATTATAAATCAGAGTAAAACTAGGGGGAAGAAGGCAAAGTTATACAGAGAGCACGTAAATTATTTTTTTTATTGTTCTTCAGAAGGGCTCGGGGTTTGGTTTTTAATCCAGCTCAACACCTTCCCCCCCCCTCCAGCTGACTTCCAGCATCTGTCACATCAGCTTTAACTACCAGTATTTCATTTTACTAAAGACATCCATTTTAATCTGCAGAAACAGTTGGAACATGAAGCTCCTAGCTTGCGAGGGGAAGGTAAAGGCCAGAATTAGCTCGTTTCAGCATCGTCTACCTTCCACCTGGACTCAACCATTACCAGACAGGTTATTTCCCTAATGTAGGCATTGACATCACAAACACTTCCGTGTCTCCTTTATCTATGAAAGAAATCAGAAACGTTACACATCTTAAAGGGAGGAAGGAACTCAGTACAACGACACAGTTTGAGGCAGGGCACGGCCCGAGTTTGGTGGAGCGCACAAAGCCACGGACCTCAGACAGGTCTGCTGGCAAACCCTGCCACGCCAGGGGCTTGCCCGCTGCCGTCGGGGTTTCGCTTACATGTATAAATCCTTTCCAGGAATAGAATTCCCCAAGTCCATTCCCTGTGTTCTGAACAACGTTTTGTGCAGTGAAGCTGCAGACTAAAAGCAGAAGCCCGGGCCAGGAAGGACCCCTGTGAGGCAGTTGGCATGGCCAGCAGCTGAGGTAGCGGTGAAAGGCGGGTACCGCTCTGCACCTACTACAGGCACCGACCGACAAGAGCCTTTGGTGCTCCACAGCAACAGACCCCGGGAGAGTTTGACCCTCAAGCTGTCTTCAGAGCCTCCACCAGCTGAGGACTACAGACGTAACGCCAAGTTGAAAGCACATGAGGTCACTAGTGGGGCCGGGCAGTAAGTTAACCTGTTTGGTAGGAGCAGCCTGGCTGGAGCTGCTTGTCAGAGGCCTTAAAATGACTTAGTTCACTGACACCACCCACAGCCCCACAAGGAGAACGTGGTGCCAGTCAACACTCCAAAACTCAGGGTTATTTGTGGTCTGCCAGTGGTGACTGTAGGACAGGCATGTCGGTGTGCAACTAGAGATTCTCCCTCCAAAAGAGCCTAATAAAAAAAATAACAAGGCAATCAGTGGTTAAACTGAACTGTACATGAGGGCTAGTCTGGGAAAACCCCACACTAGTTAGTTATTTATTCACTAGTTATTTATTCCTGGGCCATGTTTCTGTGCGTGCACCATCTTTTTTTATCTCAGGTACGATACAGATGAGACCCTCCCCCCAAATCCTGATTTACTGCGTTCAACAAGGCAGAGAATCTGGACAGCAGCAGCAAAAAGCCTTCTTTTTCTTTCTCCTTAGGACCAAGAAATTAATTTCAAGTCCTTGTCTGAATCGCCCCTTGCTCACCTAGGACACTTTTGGACATCTGTCTTCTGCCGGGATAGATTTTTCTATCTAGCAACAGGAAGACAATTAATATTTCAGCCAAATTCTTTGGAAAAGTAAGACTGACACGCACACAAAAGTCACACGCACTTGCCCACACACACACACACACACACACACACGATCTCCCACCAACCAGAGAAGGCCTTTAGCAGATTCACCCAATGCAGCAGGCAGGGAGTTCTCTGCTCAAGCCCACCAGGAAGATTTGCCACACTGGCAGTCTGACCACCACGCAGACACAGAACACGGGCACCACCCAATCTCTAGAATATGCCCAGGTTGGGCTTAAGGCTGTCAGACTGCTCCCGGAGAGCAACAAGGGCTCCTCCTCATGTGACGCTGCCAGATCCCAGTCAGGTTAAAAAAATAAAATAAAATTAAAAAAAAAAAAAATAAGAGGC
>WTSP01015297.1:4569-20052 GCA_025331215.1 Actenoides lindsayi | reverse complement strand
AAAAAATAAAATAAAATTAAAAAAAAAAAAAATAAGAGGCAACTCCACTTAAGAGAGTCCCATAGGAATTAAAGTATCAGGCCCTGACTGCGGGGTACTTTCCTCAAATCAAGAAAATAGTTTCTGCACAAGCCAATGCTCTGCTGGTTTTCCTTAGACATAAAATTTACTTTATTTCTTTTCTTAAAAAGTTAAAAATACAGAAGGTTCAGAAACTGATTTTCTCCTTGAAGATGTTCCAACTGCAGCTTAAGGAGAAAACAATCCTTCACTGAAATGTTTCTCTTAATTATTTTTTTTTGTTTTTAATCATCACCACCATTAGGACAGAGGTTGAGGAGCAATGACTCCACCACTAATTTGATGACGTAGTTTGATTCCAGATTCACATTTCCAGGTGCCAAGAGTCCAGAAAACAGCCATGCTAACTTCGGCCTTCGTTCGAGATATTTATTTTTGTTTGGGTTTTTTTTTATTGAACACAGCAGTGACCGTTGGCATCTTTGAAGCGTAATCGCATCTTAGGTCGGTATTTCTCAAGGTAAAGCAGCTGTTTGGAATTGAAAGCTCCCCTCCTTTTCCTAAAACAAAGAGAAGGAAGGCTAATATCAATGGAAAAAGCACGGCTTCAGTCACCCTCTACACGTTAAGGCACATCAGTCCTCGTTTCAAAGCTTTTCTGCACCTACAGAACAGCATTTGGGCTCGTTCCCTACCCGCTGAATCTTTGAGGAAGGCTAAACCAGGTCAGCGCAGGCAGCTCAGCGCCCATGTGCCAATATGAAAATCAAGATCCAAGTTAGCAAATTTCAGCATATTTTCTTGGATTGGGAGAGTCTATTTCCATCGCCAGCAGCAGTCACTGAGCAGCAAGGTCACCCTTGCCTTGCAGATGCATGTGCTACTTATTAGCTGCCTAAGACCATGACATTCAGAGACAAATACCCAAGAGGTTCTCAGAAAAGAGCTTTTTGGTATAAAGGTACCATACCCAGGAAGAGAAAAAAGGGAATTTAAGAAAGGAAAAATTCAGAAAAATAATACTAACAATAAAAACAAAATCTAAAAATCAATCTGTTGACCTCAATACGGTTTACAAAGATAACTGAAGACCCTGGGAATCCATAAAAGGATGAACTGCATTTTTGGCAAAGCTCATCCAACATAATCTTACCTGCTGGGCTTCATTTCAAGATCTGATGTTATCACTAAACCAAGAGAGCTCTGCAGGCTCATCCTTCAGCAGTTGTGTCATTTTCCAGACAGGGCAGCTGCTGACATTTCCTGCCTGGGTATCACACCCACCCACAGCACCCGGGGGAGGGCTGCTGCTCATCCACTTGCTGCAGAAATTCTGCTTGGGGGCCCTACCTCACTACTATTTTTTGTTATTTATTTATTTTTAATTAGAAGCAATTAGTCCACATTCAATTCATCCAGGATTTTTACGGCTCCAGCCTAATTTTTCCTCACAAGTTCAAAATCTTTTAGTCTTAGGACAATGGCTTAATACATAAAGCCAGATTTAAAAGAAAAAAGAATAAAAAAAAAAGGAGAAATCACCTTTTAATCCTCATCTCTAAACAGAGGAAAGGGCACAAGCCTCAGCATTCAAATCAAAGTCATGCTCATTATCATCAGGATATAGCTCCTAGGAAACAAATCTACCACGCTCTGCCGCAGACTGCGAGTGCTGTGCAAGTACAAGGGAAACACAGGTTTCTTGAGAATTGGGAAGTTGAACTTACTGCCTTATAAACTGAACTGCGTCTTCGTACTTCATTCCACATTCAATGAGAGCAAGTGCAACCAGTACAGGAGCCCTAAAGGAGAAATCAATATTTAAGGAAGATCTACTAGAGAAACCACATATTGTACTCCTCAAAATACATCAAATTAATCTATACACAGATAGCTTAAGTATCTTCTCTTTAAGCATTATCTACAGAAAGACATTTGCCTGCTGAGTACCTAATGTAACATTTCTTTTAGTAGACATCTCTGCTTCCAGCACACACACACACACACAAATAAAATCAATAGCTCCTTAGTGTTTGGGGCGTGAAACAATAATTCTAGATCTTTACGCTTTCTCATTTCACTCTAACCTCATTTTCTGCTGTGTTTAAACAAGCAGGTAATACCTCCTGCACACATCTTGCTTCTTATGACACTAGAGATTTAGCTGGAAGGGAGACAGACCCAGGAAGCATTCGACAGAGGACTTGTAGAGATTTGATTTGGTTTTCTAACAATAGGCGGTACGTGGAACTGGGCGTTCCAGGGACAAGAGAGTAAAATTTCTCAGTTCAGTGGAAAGAGCTGGCTTTTCCAACAGGCAGAAATCACACCTGGACTGGTGTTCACCCCACTGAACACCCAGAGTCACAACAGGCCCCTCTGGCAGCCCAGCAGTGAAGGGTTAAACAGGTGCTGGCAGCTGGGACAACTTGTGCTCCTGGCCAAACACAAACATCCTTCGGGAGAAACAACTGTCACTGTCACCCTGCATCAACAGAATCATTCACTTGCCAAAAGGAAACAACCTGAACTTCAAAAGCTGCCTTAAAAAAAAAAGCTGCCTCTCTTTACTGCTGCTGCAGCTCAGTTCCCTGTAAAGCTCTTGCACTTCCCTCTGCCAGAAGCAGGCTGAGAACAGCAGCTAAAAGGTCATTCCGCACGGAACGGCCGCACGGCAGGACTGTGTGTGACACACAGAGGAGGAGACACTTCTGGCACCCTTTGGCCTGTTATTGTGCAAGAGAGAGGAGAGCTGAAAATCACTTGAGTTACACGTGGCCACCTTCCTAAAGGTGTTCCTCAGATAAAAATAGGTAATGGATAAACAAACACCGATTGCTTTGGGGGGCTGGCTCTTGTGTCTTTAAACACCGGCCCCTCCTACCCCTTCATTTCCCCTTCTCCTTCTCTAGAGGTGGAAGTTTAACAACTTGATAGACTCCAGCTCTGTGCTTTACTTCATTTCTGTAATCCACCCTCCCCACCCACTCATTCACAGCCTTAACTGTTAACAGTCCCATGGCTAGTGTAAGAGTACGGACACTGGAGCTCCACTTCCTCCCAGCCCAGAGCACAAACAGAACATTCAGGGATGGCATGTGGGAATACGAACGTAGCATTTAGCTTTCCCAACCCAGCCTTTTTCATTTCATCTTGAAAGGAAGCTCTTCCCAAAGAAGGAAATGATGTTCTGAGTGGCGAGGAGAGAAACATCAGTCTCTGTGTGAGCAAGAAATACCAGCCGAGCTCTTCTGGAAACTGAAGTGAAGCCACTTCAGAGTAAGGAAGGAATTGAATGAGTTTCTCTAAATACCTCTTTTTTTTTTTTTTAGTTATCATCACATGCTTAAGAGTGTACCAGTTGAAATCAGTAGGCAATTAAAAAGTCCCAACTGTGCAGCCTTACAAGCTGTACACGTACATTGCATTTGTCAAGCAGCACCAGAGCTGCTTGTTTTAGCCGAAAGACACAAACTTCCAAATTAGCAGCATCCCTAACTGCTCGCGTCGCTCACGACTGACAGCAGCGTGCTCAACCATCTCCCCGGGTCTTTTCCTCGCATCCTTGATCAGAGTTATGAAATTATTATGGATTTTTGAACTGCACCAAGTATCTCTTGCCACACAAACCCGACGCTGCTGCTTTCGAGAGTTACTGGGCAGAAACCAGAGCGATCAGCGTTTTCTTGACACCGCCCGTGACCTCCCTCCCACGCCAAGCACCCCCAAGTCAGTGTGAGACCGAGGCAGCAGGCACCGACCTTCCCAACCCCGCCACACAGTGAACAGCGACACAGCAGCCAGGCTCTTCACGAAATTTGGTTTTCAGCAGGTTTAGCCAGTCATCAACTATCTGATTTGGGGGTGGTGCTCCATCATCAAACGGCCAGTCCTTTGAAAGGAAAAAAAAAAAAGAGAAAAGAAGGCATTAGCTCCGTGGATTTCGGCCCCTAAAGCACGTAGGCATAACTGGGAGAAGGAACAGACTGTCTGCATCAAGAAGTGCACGTTACACCAGCGGTTCCGTGGGCATTTTTCTGGTTGCACAGAAGTTTGCAAGTCAATATCATAATGCAGCACTAAATGTTTAAAGCCCATTTAATTGCACCTCTCAATAAAACTCCAATAGAGCTCTACACTAACCCCTTTGTAGTATAGAATTTTTGAGAAAAATAGCTGCCCTTGAAATCCCATTTTATTAAAGATATGTAAAAATCAATGGATGTTTCAAATAAACATTTGAAAGATGAGAACTCTGTAGACTTTTGCCTGTGGTTGTGTCAACCTCTTAAAACACCATTTGTACTGCAGACTCCATGCAGAAGAGCAGCTACTTCATCACAACTCCAGGGGGTCAGCAGAGGAGAAGGTACTTCCTAACAACTCAAACAGCTCCGCTTGTCCCGCAGCCGTGAATCCAATAAGCAAGGCAGTTAAATTTACCTGAGCATTCTCCAGTCAAAAACCCTCCCACATTCACAAGCAGAAAAGAAAAAACCAAAAAGCCAAGAGTGCAGCACAGTCAACAGCTACAGGTCAGAAGCTTCCCATTTGCCCCAGGTCTCAGCTCTCTCCTGGAACTCCTGCTAAGTGGAGTACTACATGTCCTATGTTTCAGGACCAAGCACAACATCACCTGCTTTATAATCTTCTCAGCCCGAGGGAGTGCTGCAGGAAGAGCACTCCTAGATGCAAGGGAAGAAAGAACACTTAGTTGTTAGTTAGGACTTTTCATTAGATGACTGCAACGCCTTTTACAAAAGGCCAGAGTTCCCTATTATTGAACCACTTCTCCAAATGGTAGGGGAATGACTTCGAAAGGAGCCACCTTCCTTCCTCACTGGCTAGGAGAGTCTTTCATGTAGGATCCTGAGAACAGGTTGGCATGATGTAACCAAAGGTAAAAATCCACCAGGGCCTTTCATTTTGAACTGCACTAAACGCTACCCTAACACTTCCTGAAGAGCAGGCACAGCTCAGCACAGACCTCAGCCAAGAGCACCCTACAAACATGTTAGCACTTGAAGCTGCTAGGTGGAAATCTGTGTCTGGGAACCACAAACCCAAAAAGCTCTAAGTTACTGCAAAAACTTTCTGTGTTGGAAAGATACACAAAGTCTGAAGAGTGTAGAGAACTTTTTTAAAGCAAATGGGAAATTAAAAATATCAGGGACAACACAGCAAAATAGAAGGCTATCGCAACAAGATCAGGAGGTAAAATCTGTTCTTTCTAATAAAGGCATTTAGGAGATTTTCCACTCAATCACACCCTGTGAGCTGTATTATTTTAGGCCTGGTGTTATCCACTGTCCCAGAAGAGATGCACGGGCTGCCAAGAGACGAGGCATTACCCACTGAGAGACGCTCTCTTTTGAAACCGCCTGGCAAAGAACAGGATTTACATGTCAGTTCTGTGTCCTACTTTTAGATTAAATGAAATTCTTTCCTACAGATCGAATGCAGGAGCTTATTGCACTGCTTTAGCTCACGTGTTAACCATCGTGGCCACGCAGCCCTCGTGCTGGCTGAATTAATCCCAACCGTCACGTCCCCAAAGAGCATCACCTTCCCAGGAAGGGTACTCCAGTGACATTCCATTGGTGCTGATCAAACACTGCCCAGAATGAGGAACAAGAATTACACGGGGACTAGAGGAGTAATTGCAGCCAAGTTTGGCAGGCTTTTTTCCTGATGATGAGTTCTGCCAGCATCACCTCTGAATCTGTCGGACGGGAGAGAAAAATCGCCAAGCTCCACGACCAAAGCAGCCCTTGATAACCAGGACGTTGCACTGGGACTGCACGGACAGACAAGCAGCTCTTCCGTGCCACCCTGCGCTAGCTGGGGAGGGTGACAGGCAAGAAAGGGTTACTCTTATTTACCCTTTCTCTGGAGCAGCCTTGCTCAGCAGAACAGCTCTGGGTCTGCAGGACTGGCAACACAGAACTGAGGTCACCAAGAAGCTGTGACAGCACTTTAAGGTGACAAAGACCTTTCTTCAAACCCCCCGTGCAACTTGTACTGAAGTTATGGCAGCAAACCCTCCCCCCAGAACCACCTGTACCAGCGCAGGATGAGACCACAGCCACCAGCCTGCAGCTTTCCCACCTCTGACACTAGTCTGTGGTGATGCCATAAATATCAGATGGCAACTAAAGTCACACTTTGACCACAGGCACTCCCAGTTGCCTGCTGGTCTTCAGGTGGTGGCCACCCTGGAGGGCACAGGCGTAAAGAAAGTCTGGTCCAGGGACAGTCAGCGAAGGACCAATAGAAGGAGAACAATGAAACCTTGTCTTCGATCCCGAAGACGAACAAAAACTACCACAGCATTTTTGGTTTCCAGCCAGTGCAAAAAAACTTCAGAACAAAAACCCTGCCAGCTTTTCTGGTGTCCCATTTCTACATTTCCAGCCCTTACAGACGCACATCACTGCACAAGCCCACAGGAACTAAATCCATCCCCGCCTCCTGTCTCCTGGATTTAATCTCTGTTGATAAACAGGCGCATGCAATAGTACTACATCAGCCCCAGAACATCTAATTCTCTACTTTCTCACTATGCCATCTGCTAGAGCAGCTCTGTAGCTGCCACATTCTGCCCATCTTGCCAGTGCACGATGCCGTGTCGAGAGCGGGCTCCGCTGAAGCGCTCTCCTTTTCCGAGGGTTCGCGGCGCTTTCGACCTCAAGGGTTTTAAAATAGACACTAATCTCTCTCAGGCCGTGTTTTTAATCTTCGTGTTATTTCTGCAAGCAAACATTAGCTTTAAATAGTGACGTGTTAGTTTCTCAGCCAGCTGGTGATTCGATACCATTTCTGACGAGCGACAGGACTCTGCTTTCAAACAGCAAGGAAGGAAAAGTCACTCAGGAGGCGGTCACGTCGGTGAGCGGTTAAAGCTGATCTCAAATAGCACCAGGCCAGTGCACTACAGGAAATCACTGACACAGCCCCATGACTGGGATCATCAGGATCAGCGGTGACATTAGCAGGGAACCTTCCCTGTCACCTCCTGCTTTCTGTTACCCTCACCAGATGCCTGGTGGATTTCTGCTCCCTCCCGTTCTGCCTTCTGCAGCAGGGGAATGCTGGCAACGGGTAGGTACCGAAACCAGAGAGGCTCCTTAGCTGAGGGAAACGCAGACAGACACGAGGCTCTCACCCGTGCTACTCAAAGTGAAAGGCTCTGAACAGAACTCTGCTCAGCAGAGCTGGTGGAAACACCATTTCCAGTTTGTAGAAAAGCTTCCTCAAAACCAAACAAACACGCTCAGTTCTAAGCTTGCCAACAGCAAGTTTTTAAAGTCGCCTGATGACCCAAAATCCCCTGAACTCTTGCAGAAGCACAGGGCCCACAGCACTTCCTGGCACCTGCAGCTGTCCCAGGGGCCCCAGCCTTGGGCTGGAGAAGGTGGATTTCGCCCAGGGCTGCAGGAGCCAAGGTCAGCAGGCCTGCCCCTGACCGAGCTGGACACCTGCAACACTGGCCTAAGGCTGCTCAGAAAAACTCAGATCTCTGCTCTGGCACAGCAACACACAAATCCTCCTAAGCTCCAGCTTATATCAGGGCTCTGAGGGCTTGTACACAACAGGATTAAACCTCCCAGCCTCTGGCAACCTGAGGAGTATCTCAGCTAGAGGTTTCACAGCAGCATGCCCACAAATGCTGTGGTGTCCAAGTCCAAGACAGCTCTGGAGTGAACAAAAACACCACTCCAGAGCTCAGCCCTAGGAGTGTTGGTAGCCCTGTAATGACTGATTTTTCCAACAACGCCGAGATACACGTGGCTGCCTGGAAGTGGAGTAAATGCTGACTAGGGCTGCAAGCCAAGGAACCTGACTGACCTGTACGTGCAGTTTTCACAGCTATGCCAGGATACAAGTTTTTCTCCTAATGGAAAACTGCAGTTTTCTTCCAACTGAGCCATAAAAACCGAGAGGCAATAGAGACAGCCTACCTGCAACAAGAAGGTAAGATGCAATTTCCGGCCTCACAACAGAGTTATTACTCACGCCAGTAAAATAAACTGATTATATCTGACACACTGTAATAATTCAGAAGCATTGCCTGGAAAAACACCGCCTGCAAGCTCAGTATGAGCACACACCTACTAAAAAAACTTCCCCTGAAACACCAGGCAATACTAGACGAGCGAGTCAGACACTCATTGCATAACGTTAGCGATGAGCAGCACCGAAGGAATTCCACCTGCTGACCAGGGGAGCCACCAGCTGCCAGGCTCCAGTTTGAGGTGAGCGGTGATGGGGCTACCGATCGATATCCTGCCAGACCATGGAAGCCTGTAACGTCCCATCTCAAAAGGTGGCCCGTTCTGAGAGAGAGAGAAGGTCATCCTGAGAAGGTCAAGAGGAAAGCCAAGAAGTGCTGTATCTGGAGAAAAGGAGCAGACCGAGCTGACTGACCCAGGAGGCTGAGCGCTGGATTCGTATCGAACGAGCCGCTGCAAGGCAACCAAAACGTCTCGACGAATCCAGAAATGCAGGAATAGCCATTTCTGTTCCGGCAGAAACACTCAGGCAATAGTGATGAATCAGCCAGTACCTTTCACAAAGGCACAGGGGGTTTCCCAAAAGCAGCTTTAGCTGCTGCTTTCGGGCTATCTGAACCTGCCCGAGGCGGGCAGGCCACCCCCCCACCGCTCCCGGACACGGCAGTTTCATTTTGAGAGAGCTTTAAAGGCAACTCACTAGAACCTGGATTCCTTCTTTTTCGATGGGAGCTTGATCGTAAGTGGCATCACAAACTCGCACCAAGGTTCTCACTCCATACTTCTTCAGCTCCTTTAAGAAAAAGGGAAAGGTGTCAGCAGGGATAGAACGAAGAATTACAGAGCTTTCTCATCATAAACATTCGAGACAGGGTCAGCTTCACACGGCTAGCGCACAGCTCCCAGGTGACTACACGAGGAAGGAGCCAGGGCCAAGGCACAGACAGGGGGTTCTGGCCTACACTGGGACAAGGGTTACAAGTGACAGGAATAAACATGAAACGCCTCTGAATTCTTCTCTAGTGAAGTGCCAAGGTGGAAAAAAAAAATTGTATATACAAGAGCAAAAATTAAAATAGCTGCTTTATATACTCCAAGCAGCTTCTTTTTTAAATAGAAGCCTGGAACTGTTTGCTTCAGCCAGTGTTGACATTTTGAGGCAGGGAGGAACAGAACACACACCCCACCATACTCCAGCTTCCTTGTAATGCACTATAAGTAGCACGTTGTGCTAGAGAAATAATCAGAAGATCAAACAAAAGCCGTCCCAGTTCACTCTGAAGGTTCATACAGCAAGTTGAATTTCCTCTCGTGTTTGGCCCAAATCACTATAGCTTCTAACAATTAGCAATAACATCTACTCCAGAGTCAAGATGCCTGAAAAAGGAAGACAATTCACAATAATGGGGGGAAAAAAAAAATATAAAGACCAAAAGAATGTGGCTTTCAGACAGAATTAAACACTAACATCTGAGCAGATTCATGAAGAGCACGCTGCTAAATGATGGAATTCTGTTAATAGCTGCGGTCAGACATCAGTATCAGATGACAGGATCTCTTTGGAATGACAAAGACCTGCATAGGGAAGATAAAAGCCCTCTAGATAGAAGACAGAAGGGCACAGAGATACAGCAGGTTTAGAGCGAAGCAGAATGCAGAAATACACTGTACTACTGCTTCTCTGATGATACCATCTGGTACTGCTTCAGAAAACAGAGTATTGGATTCTGCTGTGTTTCAGATCTTCCTGTGTCAGTCCTGGTGTGATCCACTGGAACCGACCCTTCCCACAGCTGTCATTTTTCACGGGTAAACTCTGGCACCTGAGATCTCTGGCAATTCTGGGATCAGCAGGGCAGGTTAAGAACACTGCCTGTAAACTACCAGTTGAAGTATTGCACTTAATCCTTCTCTTAAGGAAGAAGGAAGGTCAGAAACCAGTTACAATTCTGTTGACTGCTTCTTTAGAAGCCAAAAGACAAGCAATAGATCGATCTATTAGAAGCTCTGCGTTATCTAGTGAAAAATAACGTTTAGAATGGCAAAACCTGCAGTCCTTCAGAACCCAGGACAAGAACCATGGCAAGGGGGGTGTTTGTGTACTGAACTGGAAGCTCACCCAGCCTCTTGTAATTAAAGGAATGCAGGACTTTGGAAAAAGTAATCAGTGGATTCTCTTCTCACACCGTCAGGAGAAGGTGAATATATTCAAAACAAAACCAGCTTCAGTTTCCAGTGACACATAACCAAAGCACTGAGCAAGAGGTGCAAAGAATGAGCGTTCAGGGCTCCTGCAGAACCTGTGAGCACGTAAGGAAAGGAGGATGATACTGAATTTGGCTGCCTTACCTCTATGAACTTGCTGAGGGTTGCATTGGTTGGGTTGTGAGTGATCAGGAAACGCATGTTCTCGTAAGTAATTTCCACGGGGGCTGGACGGTTCATAATGGCAAATAAAATGTGTAAGGGGCCAAAAAAAAAATATTAAAAAAAAAAATTCAATAACCTTGGAAACGTTTCACAGCAGAAAACATTAAAAAGACCACTAAAATGCCTGGGATTGATCCGAGCTTGCTTTGACGTGTTTGTTCCGTAAAGAATTCGCTTCTAGAAAAGCAGGTTTGCTTCAGAATCCGCTGGAATTCAGCTTCGGCCTCAATTACTGCAGGTGGTATCCTTCAGACTCCAACAATTCCGACTGCACGCAAGACTAGGCAGCCTGCTCTACATTTAGGCACTGGTGAGGCAAAAAAGTAAGGGCAGATTTTCTCTCCACTTTGTTGTTTTGATGCTTAGTTTTGCTAGAGTCAGTAAAAGGAATATGCTTCCAATGTGCAGAAGATATCCCATATATTTGAGTGTGGTCGCTGTGTCCGGAGTCTTCAAGGCAAAGTAATTATGGCACGTGAAACCCCCTTCAGTCAGCTCACTTGTCAGCCAGGATGCTGTGCTGGGCCTGGCAGAAGTCTGCCCTCACGCTCAGAATCGCCATAAATGTGCGACGTATATTCCACCGGAACACCTAAGGAGAAAAGAAACAGCATGTCAGAGGATTTGGTGCTTCTGCTTCCAGCAACACCAGGATATTGACATTCTCAGTGAAGCTCAAAGGAGCCTGGGTAGGCCTGTGTTTAAACCAAACAAAGTCCATCTTTCCTGGAGCCCCAACAGCTGTAATCCCAAATACCTCTGCAGCACCAAGCACGCTCCAGCCCAGCAACGCGGGACTTCGCAGAACTGCTGCTCCTGGCAACCTGGCTTCAGAACTCAGAACAAGGAAACCTTTCTGTGCTCTCCCCGGCCCCTCCCTCCCAACCAGGTGCCCTAGAAGAGAAAATAGCACAAGGCCAAGTCCAGCTTCAAAGTCTCTGCTGGTAGAGTCATACCTGTCTGGCCTGAGCCCAAGTACCTTCAGAAAAGGCTGTACCGACAACGTATTCTACAGAACAAGCAGAAATGAGTATAAATAAACTACCATATATGTTTGAGCGTTTGCCAGCAGCTAAATTTCACCAGTGTTCTTGCATCACCAAACTCCCAACAGCAGAAGGGAGAGATCCTCCAGAAATCAGTCCTTAAAAGCAAGCCAAAGGTCATTTAGCAGTAATAACTTTTAGTTATCCTCACTCTTATCTGTGTTTACAGGGCATTAAGACAGTGGCAGCTTCCAGTCATAACACACGGGATTCAAAATAAAGATGTTTCGGCAACAGCACCGAGAGATGGAACGACCTAATCCTACCATGAAATTCAGAGGGGGGAAACGGAGCTCACCCAAACGAGCTCAACTCATTTCAGGCTGAAACACTAAATAAGCAACGTGGATTTCCACCGCATTTGAAAAGCACGAAGCCAAAGAATCATTACTGACACTTTTTTTTTTTTTTTTTCAAATGGGAAAAAGTTTTCAATCAGTTGGATAAAACCCAAACTAGCAGACAGAAGTCACAAAGCTGCAGCTGAAGCAGAAAGGTCAGCGTGGCACACTTGAAGGGACCACAATTAGGGGAACCCAGACACGCGTGGAAGTTCGCACCCCAAGCTTCTGGTGAGCTCAACATTTTAATGAGATCCCCACTCTAAAATAGGCAAATTAAGTACTACAAAATTACCTTTCTCGCTGACACGAAGTCAAAAAATCACCCAAAGAAGAGCAATTATTCCCTTAAAGAACAGCCTTCAATGCCAAAAAAATACATTAATTAGGTTGCCAGAGGCAAGAACAAAGATGTTTTCAACAACCTCCCCCGACCTTAACACAGTTGTTGCTCTGAGTGACTGAAATACAAATTTCAGAAATGAATCCTGGAATATTTTATCAGTGTAATGACGACGGGATTCAGTCTCACCCCAGATGGAAGAGCCCTATCTAAACACATCATGCTCAAGTCCTCACACTTGCCAATTCTTGCACATTTGTCACAACTCTCTCATACACACCCTTGAATCTGAAAGCAAAGGATTTGTTGGAGTGTGTGACAGTCTGTCCCAGCGATGCTGTACCAGGAACAGAAGGACTAAAGCTACAGCATCCACATGTGTCCAACAACTGTCAAACTTGACGGGAGAAAGCCTTTTTTCAGGTCAATACTGGCTTGTTTTTCCCCCATCGGAACACATGCTCCAGTCCTCTGGCACAGCCTGGAGAGCGCTCTGCAGACTTCCATTACAGGAACAGTTTCAAAACCAACTTTTGAGGACCTAACGAGGTCATTTAAATAAAACCGGTGGTCAACAGATCTCGGCATAGGAGAGCAGAACTTGGATCCAGAACACCAGAGGCTTTACAGCACTACAAAGTCCACTGCCACGAGGGGAAGAGCTATTGCGTCCTATTTAAACAGATCCTTTCAACATTTTTCTTTTCAGCACCAATACTTTGGTTGGAAGAGCCTCGGCCAGTGCTGTTGACACTGCGAGGTGTATCGAATCGGGTCATTACGGTTACACTTCTCCTCCCTCAAGCAAATCAAAGAGGGAATTTCAACCTAATTGTTTCAAAAGTCTTTTTGTAAAAATGATTTGCCAAGCCATTAAGAAAGGACTCGGGGAGATTACATGTTCCAGTAAATTAAGCATGGCAGGGGGAGTCACCGACTCAAGTCCCGCTCTCAGATCTGCAGCCGCTCGTGGTCTGACCTTGGCCAGGCCACTTTAGGTAGCTCAACTCATCGACAGAGCAGGAACGACACCATCTTACCTTCCCCAAAGGGATACCACTGAAGCGTTTAATTAGCTAACAGCCAAGGAGTGATTAAAAAAAGTAGCGCTGTATTTAAGTCTGAAAAATGATTTCCAGAAGGGTAAGGTGTTTACGTAGCACATAATCCTATTTTTAAAAGCTGGTTCCTGACTGGCGCGGATCCCTTCCTCCCGTGACTTTCAACTGCTAACTCTTAAGCTAAAGTTTGCAAAGAAAAAACAGGCTTCTAATTAGGAAAATGAAAAACAGGGAAAAAAAAAAACCCCATTGTCTACAGCTTCTGATCTCCCCAAGCAAATACTTTAAAATTTCTTCCTGTGTTAGCAAGCAAATTTGCACTTCAAAATCCCGAGGGAACTGAGCACTATCAAACCACTGACAACAAATAGTAACCAGGTCTATCACCAACATAAACCCAGAAAACTTTTCCAGCCAATTACCCTTCAACTTTTTATACTTAGAAAGTGAGATAGCACATGGAGAGAAACCAAAAAATTACGACATGTTTTATGTGGCTGGCCTCAGAAAGGCAGCAGAAGGATCCAAGACATCGACGCAGCGAACGAGGCGCAACAGCTCCGGCAGGAACCAGAGAAGAAGAAAAAGCAGAGGCAGAGGACAAACAAGCCAAGCCACAGCTGCTCATGCATCTGAGAATAACTAAATGCGCTTGGGAGCCAGCTCCTCGTGTTGTTTAATTTAATTATCAGGGAATAATCATCAATCAAGATGTCTTATCTGTACCACCAAGTTCAGTGAGCTGTGACAGGCTCTGCACCTACAGATGGGACTAAATGAAGCTCTAAGGAAGGGCACGGGTGAGATCCACACCTCTCACGCTGTCGTACTCAAGAGTTTGATACAGCCTAAGGAGGCCAATTAGAGAAGAGGGCTTTTCAAAATACTAGGAGCAGTATCCTTAAAATATAAGCAAGGGGCAGTGGTATTAACTAGCATAAATAAGTCAGGGTGATTAAGTAATTAAAAGAGAAGGGCTAAATGAGTTCCTGACTTGGTAGCAGCTTCACTGGAGATTGCCTTAAGTGAAAATCCCACACACCTACAACATTCATCTCCAGTGGCTGCCTCGCCTCTCCTTGCACCGCCTCCTCCATTAGACCCTTCAACAGGGCAAGTCCTTGGCCCTTCTGCACGGAGCTTACACGAGCCCAGGGACGCAGGTCTAATGAAAAACAAGCAACAACGTCGTAAGGGATCCCTCGTTCCACCACCTCTTTCAAAACACACCAGTAACAGCTCTGCCTTCGCTATGCTGGGCCAGAGAAACAGCCTGCAACAGCTGCAGCCTCCACAGCCTGCAAAACACTGCTACCTCTGGAAAGGTCCCTCAGATCACCTTTCAAAATAACCCGGCGCACAGGATGCACAGCACAGCCCGCTAATTTGTCAGGCGGTGCTAGAAGAATACTTCGGTGCTCAGGAGAGCAGCATTTTCAAGCCACCTCAACGAATTTTTGCTCCCTCTAAGTGGGAATCCACAGCCTACGTTCCCAAAGCCAGCTCACGAGCTGCCGATTCTCCCCCTCGGGTCAGACCTTGCTGCCGTGGTTTGTGCCGACACACGCGACCCGGGCACCGCGGCCGCTCCACGGCACGCAGCTCCATCCCACCAAAGCCGCCGCCCCGACGCGACGCTGCAGCTCGCCCTGGCACTCCGCGTACGTCACGCTTCACCTCCCCTTCCTGCCGTGCCCCCACCAAGCGACCCACTGTCACAACGGCCCGTCTCACCCGGAGCAGGAGTGCTTTTCAAGAGAAGGAATTCACCGAGGCCTCCAGAACGAGCCTTAAGCCGGGGGAAAGGCACGTTAGCAAGAGTCAAAGCCACCCGCTTTTCTAAAGTATGTACAAAGGGAAAAGAAACCCTGGAACCAGCATTCTTGGAAGAAATTCTTGAACACTTTCTGAAGAAAGCTTGCTCAGAGTGACACGTGCCTAGAGAGGGGTGAGGTCAAAAACTTGCCGAGTTCCACCCTAGCCACCCCCGCCGCGGAGCTCCCTCCCAGCCGGCTGCCAAGCGCTGCGGGTGACTCACCCGTTTCCTTCTGCACTAACCCAGCCGCTCTGGGTAAAGCCCCGGCAGCAGATACAGAGCTGCCTTAGAAAGGGGGGGGGGGGGAGGAAAAAAAAAAAAAAAGGGGTCAGATTAAAGGCGCAACTTCAAAGTGACACCGGAGGAAACAGTACCAACGGTCAAACCGGCCACCCAAGACCACCCGGGGAGGG
>WTSP01015296.1:27049-45417 GCA_025331215.1 Actenoides lindsayi | reverse complement strand
TTAAACAGGGAACTGCTGGTCAAACTCAAGTGGAAGAAGAGAGTCTACAGATCATGAAAGGAGGGGATGGCCACTTGGGAGGAATATAAGACTGTTGTCAGAGGACGCAGGGAGTCAAACAGGAAAGCTAAGGCCTCCTTGGAGTTAAACCTTGCAAGAGAGATCAAGGACATCAGAAAGGCCTTTTTCAAATACATTTCAGTTAAAATTAACACTAGAGGCAATGTAGGCCCACTGATGAATGAGGTGGGTGCCCTGGTGACAGAGAACACAAAGGCGGCAGAGTTACTGAATGCCTTCTTTGCCTCTGTCTATGCTGCTGGAGGCTGTCCTGAGGGGGCCCAGACCCCTGAGGCCCCAGAGGAAGTCAGGAGAAAGGAGGAATTTGTCTCAGTTGATGATGGCTGGGTTAGGGACCAATTAAGCTACCTGGACATCCATAAAACCATGCATTCTGATGAGATGCACCAGAGGGTGCTGAGGGAGCTGGCGGAAGTCATTGCTAGGCCACTCTCCATCATCTTTGGTAAGGCGTGGGGAACAGGAGAGTTGCCGGAGGACTGGAGGAAAGCAAATGCCACTCCAGTCTTCAAAAAGGGCAAGAAGGGGGACCTGGGTCATATAGACCAGTCAGCCTCACCTCCATCTCTGGAATGGTGATGGAACAACTTATCCTCGGTGCTGTGTCTAAGTATATCAAGGATAAGAGGGTCATTAGGAGCAGTCAGCATCGTTTTACCAAGGGGAAGTCATGTTTGACCAACCTGATAGCCTTTTATGAGGACATAACCAGAAGGATAGATGATGGTAGAGCAGTGGATGTGGTTTACCTTGATTTCAGTAAAGCATTTGACACCGTCCCCCACAGCATGGTCACAGCTAAACTGAGGAGTGTGGTCTGGATGATTGGGGTATGCGGTGGATTGTGAACAGGTTAAAGGATAGAAGGCAGAGAGTTGTGATTAATTGGACAGAGTCTAGTTGGAGGCCTGTATCTAGTGGGGAGGCCTGTATCTAGTGGAGTCCTTCAGGGGTAGGTACTGGAACCAGTACTATACAATATATTCATCAGTGACCTGGATGAGGGAACATAGTGCACTGTCAGCAAGTTTGTTGGCAACAACAAAACTGGAATGAGTGGCTGACACACCAGCAGGCTGTGCTGCCATTCAGTGAGACCTGGACAGGCTGGGGAGTTGGACGGGGAGAAATTTAATGAAATATAACAAGGGCAATTGTAGAGTCTTGCATCTGGGAAGGAACACCCCATGTACCAGTATACACTGGGGACTGACCTGTTGTAAAGCAGCATAGGGGAAAGGGACCTGGGGATCCTGGTGGACAGCAGGATGACCATGAGCCAGCAATATGCCCTTGTGGCCAAGAAAGGCCAATGTAAACATAAGGAGAAACTTTTTCATGGTGAGGGTGACAGCGCACTGGAACAGGCTGTCCAGGGAGATTGTGGAGTCTCCTTTTCTGGAGACATTCAAAACCCACCTGGATGTGTTCCTGTGTGACCTAATCTAGGTGGTCCTGCTCAGGCAGTGGGGGTTGGACTAGACGATCTTTCAAGGTCCCTTCCAACTCCTAGCATTCTGTGATTCTGAGATCAATAGGGAACTACCACTGTGCTGTCAATGTCCTTTACGTTGATCTGTATCCCACTGACTCACTTTCTTCATCCTCCACAGGCAATGTGTTCACAGCATTAAAGGACTAGACACCATTCTGAAGGTCATTTAGTGCTTCTTCTTAACCAAGGAGCAAAGACATATTTTGTGTTGAAGCTTAGCTGGGTTATGTAGAAATGAAACAAACCGTGTGAAATACAAAGACGTAATGCTAGTCTCTATAAACTGACAGGCCTCTGAGGTACAGGATGCAAGTAGAAAACTGGGGGTGTTAGCCCATAGCTTTGCTAAACTGTGTAATGAGCGTGTAATACAAAAGTATAATACAAAAGTATAAAAATTAGATACAACAGGTAGATGAGAAAAAAATAGTTGTTTTCAATTGGACTGCTAAACATAAAAGAACAATACAGGAAAACACAAGCAGGCTCTAATCAGTGAGGAGTGGTTGCTGTTTTCCACATGTTCACTCAGAGAAAAATGTTATGACTGTAAAGTTATGTCTAGCTAAAAGGTCAGAAGTGTTTGTATAAATAACTCAACAAGAAGAGGAGATAAGATACACAGAAAATTTCATTGAAAAAACTGAGACATATTTCCACTATGCATAATTTAGTTCTATACTACTTAGAAATGTATATAAATTACACATGCATCCAGCCAGAGATCTATGTCAGTTTGTGCTGGAACTTCATCTTCTGATGCTGAGCAAAGAAGGAAATGAAGCATTTTACCCCGTCTAGAATGGACTTCTAGCTGTTTTGTACACTACCTAAATTCCTGTTCACCAAAACCTTCCTACAATTAGTCAGACCAGACCTGATACTTTTTGAAGTCCCTCCTTAACCTGCTATTTTGTAATATGTGGTATGTACAAGAGGACCTACAATGAGGCAAAAAGTTACCGTCTGAATTACAGCTCTACAGACAGCTGGTTGGATTCAAACACAAATTCAGACCACCTTAAGTCATCATTTCGCCTATACATTAACCTGTTCTCCATTAAGGTAATGCAAAATACTTGTAGTAGGCTACATACACAAAGAGCAAATATCTACTTTGAATTGTAATTTTCCAGATTTTAAGTTGAAAGAACAAGTTATAAGAAAGAGAAAACATCTAATGAACATTCCCCAAACTGAATAAAATATAGTTTCCCATTCCTGCATAATCAAGGTCATTTAAATGTCAACAGATCATATTAAAGAACATAAAGTTATAAAGTAGTGTTTGACTAAATACTTTATAAAAAAAAAATAATTAAAAAATGCTTATCCCTTCATCTGAGGTATCCCCAGGCTGTAACTCTTTGTAGTGCTGCCCTATCTCAAAATAATTCTGACACTGAAAACGACATACAGTGCAACAGCCTACTTACATAGCAGTGTTTTCTACTTACCACTTACCATAATGCTTACCATCTGGGACCTGCAATCACCATCAGTAAGCTTACAGGTGAATTTCAGGTGCTTTTTTATCTATAAAATTTGGAATGTTTATCGGCACATCAGAACAAAGTTCTTTCTTTCTGTGTTCCAGTTGTGTACCTTTCTGATAAGGTATGGGGTCTGGAACTTTAGAACTCTGTAAAAGACAAGTTAGGAAAACTTCATTTTATATTTGTTTGTATTCATAAAATTCTGCTGATAAATTTCTTTGCAAAGATACTTCAGATCTGGTGTCCTCAGAAAAACCAACCTGTGTATATGTTTCAAAATCCATCCTTCATTCTCCTATTGATGATCAACTGGGGTATCTCAACAAAGTATAGCACTGATAAAAATGTTGTTTGGTAGATTTAAAAAAAACAACAACCAATTATGGTGGTAATAAATAAAATCATTACAAACCCTAGTGTATAAGTTCAATGGGTTTTCCATTATGCAGAGTACCTAATTCCAATTGTTAAAACTATAAGCAGTATAAAATCTCTCTAAAAATACTCTTTAAAAAAAACCAGAAAAGTTGCACACTCATTAAGAATGCACATGTAGATCATGATAACTGCAATCTATTAGTTCATATGACACAATAAGATCTTTCAAAATACATAATCAGAAAGACATTTTGTATGGAAATACAATTTCTACATTCAAGGCTCGTTGCCTTTAAGAAGAAATTTCTTCTGTAAGAAAAAATATTTATACCTACAATCTTTCTCCTCCCCTCCTCCCGCAAATAAAAAGACCACCTGAAATAATTTGTCCAACACTAAAAATCTGCAATGAGTCACATACATTTCAGTTGAATACATTTTTAAATGGCTGAGTTATAAACCCCTTGAAATCAAGTTTTATAATGAAATGCTGATAGGCCCTTAACTTTAATGGCTCTTCCAAGTGCTTCTAGAGCAGGCACTACTTACAATGTCATAAAGTGACGTTTAAACTGCTACATAATTTTCTCAAGGCAGATAAGCAGGTGTTTGAGAGGGCAGCACTATTTAAACCTCACTGATTTATGGGACATGCTGCATGAAAGGCCAATAAGCTTTATGAAAGCTCAGAGCAGAAACTCCAGACTTTAGAAGACACAGTACCACCATTGTGTGAAGATACCAACATGTATTAATTTTCATGTTGTAATATTTGAGCTCCTGCATTTTATACATGTTACCAGTATTGAAATACATACCTCACCTCACAGTGTAGGGTTCTCTTTTACTGGTGTGCTTTTCGTAGAGTATTACATGTAATAAAATCCATCTCTCAGCTACTTCATCACATACTGTAGTGCGTTACATGGTACCTAGCTCTCTTGCTGTTACTCTAGCAACATCATCTCTGACCTGACCATCATTTCTGAGAATTAGAAACAGCACCACTGCCCTCAGACTTCTTTGAGCAGAATTGAAAGCAGAAGATATGTCAAAATTCACCTGTCATATTGCCCAGTGATCAAAATCATCCTCCTGAATGTCATTTTGCTATCAGAAAAGCAACCAATAAGCAATCATGCCACTTTTTGTAGCTGATTAGCACTTTCTGCTTGTTAACACACACATACACAAAAATCAATAGTCTTACAGCTATGGCACCCTGCCTTAATGATTTAGTGAGACTATAATTTAGACCAGGCAAAACCAAGAAAGAGCAAACAAAAACCCCACTATTATTAGCTCTCGATAACAAACTCCATTGAAGAAAACTGGTACAAAGAGAAAAAAGACCATTACAGCTTAGGCTGTAAGTATTTCTACTTTCTTTTCAAGAACCAAAGCAGTTCTTGGTGCACATTCCCCCTGTGTTTGTGATGTTACAAGGGACAATACCATCAGCTTCTTATTAGTGCATGTGTTAAAGAAATATTAACACAAAAATTCATACAGAAAAAGAAGCTAGATTACAATCCCTGGTCCAGTTGCCCTCAAAATAAATGTGAGCACTTTATTTTTTCCCTTTTGTAAAACTAAACTCACCTGTACATTGATATAATTTTAAGAAACTTAGACACGGTCATGCAAGAATTGCAAAGTGTATACACCAACAAAGGCCAGATTCCTAGTACACAGAACGTACTGACACTGAAAATCACAACATACTCTTTACTCCTTTTTGTCCCACTACTGTTTGACTTTGTGTACTAGACAATGGGTAGTTTATACAGCAGTAACACAAGTAAAATGTAGACAGTAGGTATAGTTACAACAATTAATTTTATGTTAATAGTATAATCAAACCATGCTTTGCAGTTAGAGTTTGCAAGCTGAAATTCAGATTTATGTCACATATCTAATATTTCTCACTGAGCATTATTTATGCAAGCAGAGACATAAGAATTACAGGGAGCAGGAGATCTTACTCAACCAAACACTATGTAATCAAGCGCTATGCAAAGAACTTAGAGGTTATCACGAAACTCTGATTATGGCCTTCATTTTGCATGTGGTGGTTAACACTGAGTTATGCTTTGGCATAAGCAAGGTTCAGCAGTAGCAGAGGTACAATAAATCTAAGGTTCCCTGATTGCTATTTTTTCTTCATCAGTACATACAGTAAAATAAAAAGTCTTCAGAATAGTTATCATCTTACAATACTGGGCTGAACCTTCTTCCCATAGACTTAATCTCCTTCCTTGTCTGACATATCAACATGGTGGCCGTAAAAAAAACATTCCCAATTTGAGTTAAATTCAAAGGTTCTCCAGGTACCATCTACTGCACCTGATGATTATATAGAGAAATGTTTATACCTTCTGTGTAAGGCTGAAACCTAAGATTACAATAGATGTGAGACAAAATTAAACTGACAAGAGTTATGAAGTGAGATAGTGCTTCAATTTTGTTTTTCTTCATGACCCATTCATTGCAGGGATAATTCACATGAATATAGTCTCTTTTTTTACTTGAGGTCTAAAGGAAGGTCTATTAACAAACACCAAGTTTGATACACTTTATTGTAAAGAATTATTTCAGATTAAATTATTCTAACACCATAAACAAGTCCATTTCACCTAGGTCCATGTAGTTGGAAGAGTTACAAGCCTACTCAGACCTTTTATCACAAGTAATCTGGTCTTTGTCTGCAACTTAATGGCAAGAAAGCAACCTTTGAGCAGTTTTAGGTTTCATATGGATTTTTTTTCTGCTTTATTTTCTTCCCAACTTCTCACTGCTTCTTTTCCTTTTATGGCTTTGCTTTCATTACCATCAGTCCTGAAAAAATACATTGATTTAAATAATAGTGAAGGATAAGGAGTACACGAGCAAGGACAAAAGTCCCCTTCCACTGACCTAGAGAAAAGGTCACAATAATGTTAAAATGACAAATTCTTTAAAAGGTGATCAAACAAACTATCCAGAGTACAGAGGTTTGATACCATCATGATATATTGTACTGCTACTCTGCTCTTCTCTTCCATTGTATTCTCCGTGTCAGCAGGAAACAGAATTCACAAGATTGCAGACCTCTGAACACATCAGTAAGTTATAGTCTTGTCCTTTTCAGTCTCCTGCTGGTTCAATTAACAGGAATCAATAGAAGGGATAGTTCAAAGATCTTATGACTGACTGCAACAAGTCTAGAATCCTTGAGATGGCTGTTAGGTACTCTGCAGCAACAAGGCTAATACCATTGCAATCTCCTTCAGGTTTTTTCAGATTCTCAATAGAATTTAAGAAGAACTCTTCTTTATTTTCCCTCTGAGTGAACAACTGATGGCTGAAGAAGGAGGAAACTAGAGTGTGCTTAGCTACACATTGGGAGTATGAACTCATTCTTGTCTTCGTTACCTGCTACCCCTTCCTGCCAACTTGGCATTTTAGGGCTTAAACAAACCATAAGCAGAAAGTAGTCCCCAAACTCAAAGAAAAATATTTTATCTATTTTGTTCTGTCTGGTTCTAGTACAAATAAGCACTGTTCCATCAATAAAGCATAGGCCCTTGTTGCAACCCTCAGGCTTTTCTAATCCTTAACTCTTCCTTCAGTTATCTCTGACATATGTTAAACACATGTAATGAATCTACACAGCTATTTGTATTTTTTCTGTAGACCATCAAGGTCCTTAGCTCCCTTTTCATCCCACTTCATTCATTATAGCAGTAATTCAGCCACTTTGTTTATTTCAGTTATATTTAGTAGGTACCATGAGGGCCGAAGAGTTGCATAGTACCTCAAAGACATTGTCTTCAGAATTCATTGGAAAGATTTTCATCCCAGTTTTATTCAGCAAGTGCCAGAGCATTCTGCCAATTTTCACAGCAGATCAGCAGAAAGCTCTTCAGCACAGGTGTTTCTGGGACTGGGATGTGTTAGGAAAAGTTACTGTTTAACAGCTTATGGCCCCTTAAAGCCAAAAATGTCTCCAACATTTTTCAAGATCCTGTTGAAAATACTTGTGCATTTATTGTTAAAGGAGTTTGCCACAGATCTGATAATCTGAAAAACAATGCAAATAAAATTATGTAGTGTTCCTACCTCTAAAGTGTACTTTGGGTTCTCATTTGTTGCATTCATATCCATTTGACAGTCAGTTAGCATAATATTTAATCATCTTTTCAATAATCAAATGATATATAGGGATAAGTCTGGGCTACTGGATGTGGAGTTATTCCTTTAAAAGCTTAAGTCTACTGGTCTTATTCAACTTCATTTTAACACGCTTTTACACTGACTTATTGCCAGTTCTAAGAGTTACCACAGCACTGGTTAATAACAATGCGCAGTTTCTGACATTTATTTATAGTATATTAAAACTGAAATCAGGCTGGGTGGTAAGAGTTTTAGACCACCTGAGATGTCTTTAAATTTTCAGCACATGTTTAACTGTAGCAAGACCAGCAAACATTCAGTCATCACATTATTGGCTGATTCACCCTTTGAACTTATTGATTCATTTCAGGCAACTGTTTTTTCCATCTGTCCTTTTCAAAAATAAAAACTGTTGTGAATCTTTGTATCAGTTAAGTGATGGAGAAGTACTTGGAAAGCCAACAGCGATTTTTTAAGTTTTGTGTTAAAGAAAGGCCATGTGTGAACAGTAAATTGACAGGTTTTCGGGAATTAATTTTATTTTTTCATTCACCCTCTTCTTTGCCTTGCATGAAACAAGAACTGTATGCTTATTGTGAGGCAGCATCAGTTGTTTGTTCAGTTTCATGAGTGCATAGATGTGAACATAAGACGTTTACATGCAGTAACTATTTCAGAAAAAAAATAGACTGTCTTTAAAAATTGTTTTTTTAGAAGTATTTCCTAAGTATCTGGATGATATTTCATATTGGTAATAAAGTGACATAGTAAGCAACACCATTTTTAGCACCTGTGAGACAAATCAGTCCCCTCTTCCTCTACCTGTATTATCATTTGAAGTGAAGGACACCCTTTGTTCCCCGTCCAGCAAAGCACTTAAGCATTTGTAGTCTCCTTGACTTCAATAGTATTATTCATGGGCCCACAGTGGAACACGTGCTTAAGTGCTTTGGTGGATCAGAGTGTTGCTGAGCAAGGGCAGCAAAGCAGAACTTAGTACAGAGACTCTAGTGTCGGAAACACTGCAATATTAATAGTATAGTTTTTCAGGAACAATGGCTTTTGAATTTTTAACAATAAATTTGAATGCAATAGGAATTGTGAAATATATAATTTTGTTTTTTTAAAAAGATAATTAATATAAAAGGAAATCTGTAATAACTCATGTTAAAAACCAGAGAAATCAACATTAATTTGACACACAACTATCTGAGCCACACTCGCTCTTGCTGTGAACTGGAATTAACTAATTAAACTGGAAATTATCTGACAGGTGCTGACCCTCCAGTTTCCACCAGTATCATACTGATCTTAAATGTTTTTAATTTAACTCATACTGCCCCTCAATTATAAGTTCTTTTTTACTCCACTAGTAAACAATTACCGTGGAAAAAGAGTAAATCTTCATGAGCCAAACCTATATGTCAATAAGTAGCTGACAGTTAGTGTAAACAATCTTACCTATAGCCTTAAAACTAATGGACTAAAATAGTTCAAGCATTTAGAATTACTTTATCTTTTTATGGTCGTAAACCACCCTGTACCCAGTCTAGATGTAATTTTAGGGTTAAAAAAATTTCTTGGTGGAAGTATCCCGGATTTAAAAAAAAAAAAAAAAAAAAAAAAAAAGAGTAAAAGAGTGCTTGCTCATCTTTGTTAGCGGGGAAAAAAAGAAGGAAAATCATACTCGTTAAAGACTGTAGTTCAATAAATCTATGAGATTTACTTTATTTTTTTTTTTTTAATTTGGCTTCATTTTCAAAATGTAATCACAAAATACAATAATGAAGGCCAAATCAGAATAACTTCAGATGTAAAGACTGTTTAAACGCATGCTTTCCATGCAGGGTAGTTAAAGTCACTACTATTATCAGGGAACTAAAGATGACATAAAAGCATTCTGTGAGAATTGCCCTTTAAAAAAACAAACAAACAAGCAAATACAAATAAACAAACACTTTCCCTACAAGAATCTTATGTTTAATCAGGTATATTTTACTTTTCAAGCAGGAAGCCAATTCGTTATTGCAAATGTTGTCACTAAGTGATGGAATGTATAGTCATGCATCAGCAACTGAATCCTGAAATTCAGTTTGTCCATGCTAGACAAGAAAGAGCTTTTGTGTTCAAACATGCACTATATTACAAGGGGAGGCACTTAAATACATGAAGGGGAGGCCATGCATTTTATTTCAGAAGACTGAAATACATCTTGCAATGTGGGGCTTTGATGTTATTCATATGCTAACAATATACCATTTCCTCCAAGTGCTCAATACGTTGGAATAAAAAGGCATAATTTGCTGACATTGTGCTGAACACTTCCTGTCCAGAATACTGATCAATTGTCATTCAGCTTCCAAGGCTAATCCATCCAAAATAGCCCTCAACATAACCTTTAAATTATTCTTTTTAATACTTTAAAATTCCAGTTAAAATAATTTACCATTTTACAGAATAAAACGATGAAACAAAGACCATAACTGTATTTTCACTCTGCTTCTAAAATGCATTTCTAGTGCCCCAGGGACTCCTTTCATCTAGTGTAAGTGCTGGCATATGATGTGATTGTTAACATAGCTGGCCACCAGATGAAGTGAATTATCTATACTGCCAAGGTTCCTACTTTCATTCCAATTTAAACATCAGTTTAACACAGAAACTGAAGGGTATTATGCAAGCTTTAATATGAACCATTTCAGACATGGAAAAGAAGTAGGAGGATTTCTCAAACCACCAAAACAAACAAATATGTAATTCATTGAAGCTGAAGGTGAGTTGGAAAATTATCAGTGCACAAAGGCATGTCTATCTAACTCCCCACACTAGTAAATTAATCCAGTTCACCCTGGGCACCTTGCAAAAAATAAATCACCTGTATGAATCCACAAAGGCATTATCCAGAAGCAACTGTTACACCAAATGTTTAAAAGAGGAGCCTGTAACCAACAAATATTTGGTTACTTTTTCTAAGGGAAAACAGTTTAAAGCACATTCTGGCCACTGAGATTACTATATTTAGGAATGATTTCCTCCAGTTAAAACCATTTTTTTTTACAGATTTCTTTCCGTGAGTTACTTAATCACCTTTTTTCTCATCTCCTTCATCCTCCATATAATAGTAATTCTCTCACTCTGTTCAATGTCATACCCACAAGGCTGTGAGCTTTTTAATACAGACACTCTCTTAGAACAGCACAATGCTGCTGCCTCTTATCTAAGGTACTGAGACTTCATTACACAGAAATACCACAGGCAGTATTAATCAGCTTTCTCTGCACTAAGAAGATGTTCTAGTCTCAAAACATGTTGAGAAAATTCTCTGAACAAATGTTCTGGGGTAAATTAAGTTTTCACAGAGAGAAGGTCCCATGTCTTCAAAGATATACGTAACTAGCCAGTGATTTAAAAAGGAATGACTAGAAGTTAAGATGTGGTTGTCTGTAGACAGTTTGCATAGGGGAAGAAAAATAAGTGCCTTCCTCCAGAACTGTGGAGTACTACAAGACATGCTAAAATGGGAAGAAGCTGTTTCTCATTAAGTTAATCACAGTGCACCCAATAGTCATGTGTACAGATATTTGTAAAATCCAAGTTTGTTACCTACTAGAATAGAATAACTTAGTCCCTTAGTGGAAAGAAATGTTCTTTCTACACTATACTTGAACATAAAAAAGTTTATCAGTAAACAAGAATAAGAAATGAACAGAGGGAAGGACAGACTTTGAAGAAAATGTAAATATGGTTGCTGTGTTCTGGCATTAATGAGATTGCACTGATCTACTTTACACATTTTAGTCAATATATTACAAAAAGGAAAACAAGATTGCAAACAGGTCCCAAAATAATTCAAGAATTTAAGGATACAAGTTGTCTTTTAAAATAAATGGGAAAAGAAACAAGTGACAAACTTCATGAAAACATGAAATAAGGCAAACCTATAAAATTGGTCAGGTCATTAATTAAGCTAAAACAACACCTTTGGAGTCATCTGAAAGAAGGAAATAGCCCCATCAAATGATCTCACTTACTTGAACAGTGGCTGTACATGGAATAGAGTGCCAAATCAAAGAGGTAGTGGCAATCACTTTGAAGGGGATTTGACAGTTTTGACAAGATAAAATTAGTCAGCATACCAATAAATGATCTGTTTGGTTTAAGTTAGGAATTCCATATTGCTCTCAGCCAGCTAGCTACCAAAAACTCATCTCTACAACAAAAATTAGGAACTTACATCAGAAGGACAGACACTCTACTCCTTATTCAGACAATATGACTGTACGATCTGTAGAGACCACTTTCCAAAACCCAGTCCAAGTTCAAACACACAAACCCAAAACATTGTATTTACATATTTTAGCTGCCAGATCACTTTCATGAAAAAAAAAAAAAAAAACAACAATAAAAAACCAGCAGTTTTTCAAAGCACCTAATATGAAAACAGCAACTTAAAAAAAACCCAAACCCATCATTTACACATAATAACCCAAGCTTTAGGACTGGATCTTAAGAACATCCTCCTATTCACAGAATAGCTTCATTCTTAAAGAGACGTGTAGGCAGTGAATTTTAATTTAGCATTTATAGAGGCAAAACCTTCCACTCTTGGCATTCATACACAAGAGTTAGCCTAAAAATCAACAATTTCACCACCCAGCTCAACTGACCTCTCCTACTTAAAGGGTACTCAGGGAGCTGGCAGATTTGCTCACTTTCAAACATTTACCAGCAGTCCTGGCTAAGCAGGGAGATCTCAAATGAGTGGAATTTAGCAAATGTGACACCTGTCTACAAGAAGGGCAGGAAGGAGGATCCAGGGACCTACAAGCCTGTCAGTCTCACCTTGGTTCCAGGGAAGGTTATGGAGCAGATGACATGGAGTACCATAATGTGACACATACAGGATAACCAGGTGATGAGGTCCAGTCCACCTGCATTTATGAAAGGAAGGTGCTGCTTGACTAATTTGATCTCCTTCTATGACAAGGTGACTTGCTTTGTGGATGAGGGAAAGTCTGTGGATGTTGTCTACCTGAACTTCAGTAAAGGCTTTGACACCATTTCCCACAGCATTCTCCTGGAGAAACTGTTCATGGTTTAGATGGCTGTGATCCCTGATGGGTAAAAAACTGTCAGGATGGTTTGGCCCAAAGAGTAATGGTGAACGGAGTTAAATTCAGCTCGTGGCCAGACACATGTGGTGTTCACCAGGGCTCAGTACTGGGGCCAGTTCTATTAAATGCTTTTATCATTGATCTGGATGAGAAGATCAAGTGCACCCTCAGTAAGTTTGCAACCACCACCAAGTTAGGCAGGTGCATTGATCTTCTGGAAGGCAGGGAGGCTCTACAGAGGGATCTGGACAGGCTGGATCAATGGGCAGATGCCAATGGTATGAGGTTCAACAAGGCCAAATGCTGGGTCCTGCACTTTGGTCACAATAACCCCTTGCAACGCTACAGGCTTGGGGAAGATTGGCTGCAAAGCTGCCCAGCAGAAAAGTGTGCCCAGGTCACCAAGAAGGCCAACAACATCCTGGCTTGTAAACAGAAATAGTGGGTCAACAGGACTAGGGAAGGGATTGTCTGTTGTACTCAGCACTGTTCAGGCCACACCTCAAATACTGTGTCCAGTTTTGTGTCCCTCACAATAAGAAAGACATGGAGGTGCTGGAGTGCATCCAAAGAAGAGCAAAAAACAAAGCTGGTGAAGGGTCTAGAGCACCAATTTTATGAGGAGCAGCTGAGACAATGGGTTGTTTAGCTTGGAGAAGAGGATACTGAGGGGAGACCTTATTGATCTCTACAACTGCCTGTAAGGAGGTTGTAGCGAGGTGGAGGTCTTTCTTTTCTTCCAAGTAACAAGGAATAAGACAAGAGGAAACAGCCTCATGTTGCACCAGCAAAGCTTTGAATTGGATAGTAGGGAAAAAATTCTTCACCAAAAGAGTTGTGAAGCATTGGAACAAGCTGCCAAGGGAAGCGGTTGAGTCACAATCCCTGGAAGTATTTAAAAGATGTGTAGATGTGGTGTTTAGTGACATGGTTTAGTCATGAACCTGGCCATGTTGGGTTAATGGTTGGACTTGATCATCTTCAGGGGTTTTTCCAATCTAAATGGAAAGCAATTCTGTAAAAATGTGCAGTTAAAAAAACATTCTTCAAAACTTGAGTTCTGTAATGACCCTTAAAACAATCTGAGAACTGCTCTGTGAGAATGTACCAATTTCTCTGTGATAGAAAATAAGTGATAAGAGCAATGCTTACCAGCTGGGAAAAAGAAGATCCTGTAAACAGCAGCAAGCTGTCAAGTAACTGTACTTGTTGGCATAACTCCTTATCTGGCAAATTGAAAGGGCAAGTCAATTACACTACATCCTGGAGGGATGTGGGAGGGGCGGGAGTGAGCATGAGATGAGATTATGAGATAAAATGATGAGACGGAAGCTACATCTTTGGAGCCTTTAGTGATGATCAGTTATCTACTAAGAGAAGTATGTAAAAAAATATCACAAGGCTTGGATTTTGTGGAGTATGTCTAATTGTCACTTTCAACTTCCACAGTTACAGCCTGGTACTCAAATAGTATGATTTTGTTGAAGAATAACTACAAAAATTTGTAGATGTATATTTTAAGCAAAACTATGTTACATAATTTGATTTTGTTCTTATACAATAACAACAAAGGTCAAGAAAAAATACTTCAGTAATAGTCTGAGATAGGAAGGGAAAGGGGTCATATAGGGAATGGAAGGTCACAAACCTTGCCCTTCTTAGAAAAGAGTAGGGATGAAGTTGGAGCAAGGCCCAGAATTAAATGCCTCATACTGGACTATGGACTCCATCAGAATATATCTTTGGTTCTGCCATACCTTCTTCCACCACCCCCTCCCCCCATCCCTCCTTTGGGAAATATTCCAAACACTTTTTTTTTAACTCTTAATTCATGCATCCACAAAACACCTAGCCCCAGAAACGGAGTATACAACGTGATGTGATATACACTGTGTATCTATTTATACTACTTATTATAAAAGATGTAAACACATTAGATATGTTGCTTTGAGACTGACCATCCTACATGCAAATATTGCACAGTTCTGGATTTTTTATCAATGAGTTTATTTTTCCTGTCACACTTTCAATGGACTACTATTTTATGATTATTTTACAGATCCGTAAAATTCAACAGAAACAGAATAAAACTGTAGCATTCTACACAATGTCCTCATTCCTTGTGCACTTTCATCATGCTTTTTCTGAATCTCAAGCTTGTGTGTGTGCATTAATTTTATATATTTGTGTCTTTAGCATTACTTCCTTAGTTTGTTTTAAGGGAAATAACTCATTGAAAGTGAAGCCACACAAAACAAGCACATGTTCTGGCAATGGAAATGCAACATAAGCAAAGTTTGTCTCATGTAGAAAGGTAGGTACAATGAAAATATATATGAGTACACAAAGGATGCTCCTTCTCTCACACTCCTTTCTAATTTCCTGATCTTGGACACTCTGCTTAAGACTCAAGACCATTTACAGTAGTTCTGAAGTGCTGGCTTTGTTAATGTACAGACCTCAGTACGACCAGGAGTGATGAGGATGATTGATTGAAATTCAGAACATCTTACAAAATGATTTCTTTGACTTAGCCAGTAGGGAACTCTTGTTTGTTGAACTTATTATTCATTCATGTATTCATGAAAAAAAGTACAATAAAAGCATAATCCCTCCATAGTGCCTGAATGATCACATTGAAATGAACCCAGAGCTTTGCAGTGCTAAGCACAGTCTTTATTTTGCAACAGAACAGTTTTATATTGCAATATCATTAGCTGAGCCTGGAGTTTATATTACACTTATAAATCAGCAAAGGAAATTTAACCTAAATTTTAATCTAAAGTTATGCTGAAAATCAGATATTAAAAATACACATGCATAATAATAACTGCTTATGTGACTTTTATATTTTCTTCTTCCTTTCACAATTACTGTGTTGAAATGTAACTATGATTGCGAATCTGTTTGCATTTTTATAACTAAAATGTGGGTCAAAAGAGACACAGAAATAACAACTAGATTTTAGTGATTTGAAAGAAGTTCTTAGAGTAGTAAAACATTATCACAGGAAAAAAAATAAATCTCTCTTTGAAAAGAAGTAACCGAGATCAAAATCAAACTTTCCTTGTTCAAAATACTGACAAAATAAAGGACAACAATTTAAGGGAAAAATCCTTTTCATAAGCCCCAGCAGTGAAACATTTTACATTCACAAATGTGAAAGGGATATATATAATTTTGCTGTACAGCATGATACCAAACACTGCTTGGTTTCCATTCTTCACTAAAATTCCCTGCTGGTACTCTTTCTAAAATAAAATTTTTGTATGTTTCTATTCAGCTTGCACTAATTTTACATTGTATATTCACATCCTGTCTTATCTTGAAAAGAAATATATGTACACACTGGGGACATCAGGTTTTGCATTATTAATTTCCGTAATTTGTCATTTATTTTCAACCACAATAGATACAGAGCCACTTGGCAAGGCACTGTTGCTGTATCTGACCTTGTTGTTGTCAAACCATTGTGCTAAACCAAGAGGACTTCTGGAAATGATCTTGACAAGCTGTTTCCACTTGCTCCTGAAGGAATCTCCCCTTCTTTCTGCTAAATCCTTATAACTTGTGATAGAATGGTAAGAAGTTCTCCTTGGCTTGGAAAAGTCTGGATCAGTTTTTATTTGAATACTTTCTATCAGTTTTGAACAACCAGACCAAAAAGATGAGAAAATCTTGCATTAATAAATATATGTCACTGCATAAAATATTAGGTTTTGGCAGAGGTAGAGAAAATAACTGGGCCCAAAGCCAGCCTTCTGAAGGTAAGATTAACCAGAAAAACTGTGCATATCAGTTCTCAATATGAAAGTTTCAGAACTCCTGTATCGGGGACACTCACTGCCTTCCAAAAAACCTGCCTTCCACTGCATTAATATGTGTTCTTACTACTTCAACTGGACAAAAGACTTTAGTCAGTAAAAGATTGTGTGGTTTTTCTGTTCACTGTTTTCAAAGAGTGTTGATGGGTATCAAACCACATAAGAAGTTTTTAGGTACAGAAGACTTCCTCTCCCTGTTCCTGTGATCAAAGCATAGGAGATTTGCATGATGTCATCCCAGCAAAGGGAAAAGCATGACGTTTCATCTCTGAGTTGATGCATTTGGACAGAGTAGAACAGCTTAGCCCCTAATCAATAAAGATTTCAGCCTTTCTGAATAAACAGCATCTTAATACTTTTAACAGAGAAAGTCACTTCAGGTTGGCTTCAAAATAGCATGTCAAAGACATTCTAACACCACGCAAAATCCAACAAAGAGTGTTGAGGTTTTTATTTTAGCTTGAAGAGTTTAAAGTATTTCTTTTTATTTACAATCAATGCCTCAACCTGCTGTTACTCCTGATAAGCACTTTGCTGTTTTCATACTCAGAAAGATTAATAATGATGCCTAGAAGACAATTGTGCTGTTTTCCAGATAATGGTAAAATAACAGCTTTTTAAAGAAACTTTTCTTCAATTGGGAAGCAGTGCCAGTTTGTTATCAGCTTGTCATCACTTCACCACCTACTTCTGAAATAACTTACAATTTTCTTGCATTCTTCCCTTCTACATGTTATTAATGGTATGACCTATAAATCAAAACGCATTAGAAGCATATACAACAGCTAACAAGACATTGTGCTAACAAAACATCTAACAATAAAACTTCCAATGCACTGGGGACATATAAAAATGTCATTTCATATGCAATATCAACATTAATTCAAATGGTGACTCTGATTTGAGCCAAATTGGAAATTTTCAGAAAGGTAAATCTGGTTAACAAGCTCATAAATTGCAGAGTTTAAATTAAAAGAAGATTATTACAGTCATATAAAATTTGGAAGATGATTGCATTAGAATCTAATCGTTAGGAAACAGGAAACAATTTTCAGAAATGTGTATAACTTTGTAGAAGCATCTGTTAATAGAAAACAAGCTCTTTATATGATGAGATGGGAGAACCTTTCCTTGGGTAAAGAAGAATTAAATGCACTTCCTCTCCTTCCTCAACTCTTCAGAGTGAGGGAGTCTACATAAATGGAGTTGACTAGTGTCTCTTTCTTCTCTGTATTCGGAGCACCTTGAGGACTTCACTCAATGTTTTGCTAGTGTTACAACAGTTTCAATTAGAAAAATATGTTTTCAACCTTCAGTCTCATGACAAGGTCTTTATCAAAGACATGAAACTTTTGTGGCCGGTGTATACCATGCAAAAGTATACTCACACACACACAGATTCTTTATTTGGAGGTATTATCTCCCTTCATTCTCAAGATGCTGTAGCATGCTTTTTGAAGTACCACTCTCTTAAGAGCTGGATCCCTCTCTCCTGTCTTAAAAGATGTCCATATTCATTCAAGGTAATCAGGTTCAAGCCTGTCATCTTCTAAAACAAATAAGACCCAAAAGAGGAATATAATTGTCACACTGAATCTATGTCTTTGAATCCTTGTCTGTCAGTAACTCCAGTACTTCTTTCATACCTCATGCTTTGTGGCCATTTTGCTTCTACTTAATCTAAGAAAAGCTAAATTGACATAATTAGACTGTAATTGTTAATCACATGCATTAAATGATAGCTTAAATTCTTATTCTGTTCCTTCTTCATATTTCTATAAAATATATATATATTCCTATAAAAATTCTAACACCTGTTAGAATA
>WTSP01015296.1:10102-21473 GCA_025331215.1 Actenoides lindsayi | reverse complement strand
AAGAGGACCCCACGCTGGAGCAGGTTTGCTGGGAGGACTTGTGAGCCCATGGAGGACCCACACTGGAGCAGTCTGGTCCTGAAGGACTGCACCCCATGGAAAGGGCCCACGGTAGATCAATTCATGATGAACTGCAGCTTGTGGGAAAGACTCTTGTTGGAGAAGTTCATGAAGGACTGTATCCCCTGGGGAGGCACCCCACGCTGGAGCAGGGAAACTCCTCCCTCTGAGGAAAAAGGAACAGCAGAAACAACTTGTGATGAACCTAAACAACCTCCATTCCCCGTCCCCTTGTGACACTGATGGGGAATGAGGTAGAGAAGTCAGGTGTGAAGTTTTGTCCAGGAGGAAGGGGGGGAAGGGGGAAAGTGTTTTACTATTTAATTTTGTTTCTCATTATCCTACTCTGATTTTGACTGACAAAAAAATTAAACTAATTTCTCTAGTTGAGTCTGTTCTGCCCAAAATGGTAATTACTGAGTGATCTCTGTCTGTCCTTATCTTGACCCATGAGCCTTTTGTTATATTTTATGTCCCCTGTCCCGCTGAGGAGAGAGAGTGTGATAAAGTGACTTAGTGGGCACTGGTGTGATAAAGTGACTTAGTGGGCACTGGTGTCTAGCAAGGGTCAACCTACTGTAGCATACAATTAGACACAGTTAGTGCCATGTAAGTAGTTGTCCTAATCTTTTACATTTCAGTAGCAAGTGGACTGATTTGGTATCCTCTCTGTAGATACAAACACATACTCACATCCACAAAAAAAAAAAAAAAAAAAAAAAAAAAAAAAAAAAAAATTGAAAGAAAATTTTCTATGGAGAGATGTATAATAATCTGAGAAGTAAAACTGAATGATACAGATTCATAAACTTCAGCCATTGACAAATCCTCCTCTGCAGAATGATTTATCTTCCAAGATGTTATTGTAGTCTTCATAAGGACTTCAGTTTTATGAACAATAAATGTTTTCCATGTCATGAACAGATGCATTTAAATGCAAAGTTTTTATTACAAAAGCTAAATAAAACCATTAAAATTCAACCTAGCCAAAGAAAATTAATCTAAAGAGAAACAAACATTTATTTTACTGTGACAGTTCAGATGATGTGTTTGGGTCCAAAAAAGTTGCATGGTGAGAAAAAATCTCTTACACTGAAGGACGTTAAAAATAACTGATACTCAACATATACTATCCTTAACATTTTAGACCCTAGACCCCTGTCAGCTCTCAAACTTGCTCAAAATTTTTTTTTTAAATGAAAAAAATAGAGATATAAGATATTTATTTCCCAGGATGAACAGAAGCTGGCCTGGAATACCAGCTGTACACACGTGACCTTGAAGACAGTTAGTATTTCTTGTATTAACAATGCCTACAAGAAAAGAAGATCAAGTTTAAGAAGATAGTAACCATACTCACATTAGATAGAGACCACAGTTTGCAGCTAAATCAAAAACATCTTCATGTTTGGATTTGGTACTGTTGAAGTTAAAACCCTTAGGTTAAAGCTGCAAAACTATTTTCAGATTTCAAGAGCTTTCTTTTGACTACTAGCACCCTGAGGTGAAATGGCATAAGAATACTTGGGGTTTTCTGATAATTTGTGCAATTGAATTAGAAATAAAGAAATAAACACCTCACATATAAAAGTACCAACAACAAATACAAGGAATTTAATTAGGCCTTCAAGTTCAGTATTTGCCCATAAAAAGTTCCCTTTTAGCAAAATAAAGTGTTTCTGCTGAAATAGCAGCATGCAAATACCACTTCAGTCCAAAAATGCCACTATTGCATAATAAGTTCACTTCATAAAAAAATACCTGGTCTGAAACAAATTTTCATTAAAATTATTTGTACCTCAGCGTAATAAAGATGTTAGCAAAATATTTCAGTCAGACCTTCCAAATCTTTCTAGTCTAAATTGCTTCAACTTGACCACTGTTTAAACACAATAAAACTCAGCAACTATAATCTAAATCATACACATACCAGCCTTTTTCCCACAAGCCTTGAAGTCTAAGAGTAACCATGGAAACAAATTCTATGTTTCCGCAAATTGGAAGAGCCAGTTAAAAACAAAACAAATCTAAAAAAGATTAACTCATTACTAACTATGCCTTATTCAAGGCATAATGATGGCAATGGCTAGCCCGCTTATAAGCAGTCAGGAATGCAGTCAGAGTGACACTGGCATTAATTAATTAATAAATTAATCAGGGATCTGAAGTACTATGGCTCTCATTTAAAAAACCCACACTATTTCTTCCAAAGAAACATTTTTACAGTATGTTTACAAAATACCATTGTAGCTGTTAATGTGTGATAAGAGTGCCACTGTACCACACATTATCCTGTAACATAAGCGGAAGCAGAGCTGTTGGCTGAAGCTTTAAATTCAAGCAGCATATACTCAAAGTGTTGCCTACATCAGAGAATTACAGAGAGATTTAATCTCTCGCAGTTTTGCTTTCCTATTTATAAAATGGGATGGCAATGCTTGTAAGAGCATGATAATAGTCAGGAAAATTACTGTGTAGTGTTTATCTACATGGCTACCTAATCATACAACAACATACAATTACCGTATTGTGCATTATTTACATTCCATGATGTTTATCTGTGACTTTGAGCAATACAAAGAAGCTGCAACTCCCAAGGTCATCGCTTATGTCCGTAGAGGCGAATAGACGCATATGACATTTATTTTACAACCTGATCTGATGTATTGCAGGTAACACTTGACCTAAAAGCATATGAAAAATCAAAACACAAGGGCTAGAAGGCAAGAACATGCACAACTGGGGGTCAGCCTTCCTTGTTTGACCTAAGTCCATAGAATTTCTACTAGTGGACGAATTAGTACTGGAATTCTTCTTACTCCAGATGTTCTTTTCTTATCCATAAGCCATAAAAATAATCAGAAATGGTTCTGATATGGAAATTTGCTTACAAAGTCTCCTGCTTCTGAGTGATATTTTTCTCAAAATATCTAAGGTTGGGGGGCCATCATCCTCCCATTCTGTTTGACATCTAATTTATCCTCTGAATCCTCGTCAATCATTTTAACCTTGTTTAATCATTATATTGATCTTAAACATTGTGTCTTCTGAGGATGCCAATGCATGTGACAGTCTTGATAATGGTTTATGTCATGCGAATCCCTGTCAGTTATAAACCAGTTTCAAATCATTAATGACACTGAAGTACATCAGATAGTAACTGTTTTTAACCTAAATCAGTTTTGAAAACACAATGTAGAAAAGTTGTATTCAGGTTTTTTTCCTCTTTTTCTGTAGGTATTTCTAAAAGATCTTTGAAATGTGGCAATCTATTCAGCAGGAGTTGTGAACTAGGACAGTAAAGAGACACATAAACTGAAAAAGTTTAAAATCAGGAGTTAAGTAGGAGTCAACAGATCTTTGGAATGCATTACAGACTTATCCTAACTGCACCAAAATATATTTTACTGTTCTTTAATTCTCATAAAGAGTTTCTTATAAAGCAAGTTTTTTCTTCACTTTCAACTGTAAAACAATAAATCTAAAAAAAAAAAAAAAAAAGAAAACAAATATCTAAAGAATCTGTATATTTCATTATGTAAAATGAAACATCGTAAATATTATGAGAATTGTATTTGTTTACTTTACATTGTGGATTAGAGGCAGAATAACTTTTGTTAGTTCTTCTCAAAAATAAATATGGATACATTGTGAGGTCTTAAATTCTCAGTATTACTCTTCCATGATATTTCAGTGAAAACAGTAAAGTTATTTCTAGAAATTCAAACCACTCTTATAAGTGACAGTTAGTAACATCAAACCTATTGTTAAACACAGTTTTATTTTTCTTTTGCCCAAAAAAACCTTTCCCCTGATGAAAACCAAGAACATACGTTATTTCTGCTATAAAAATGTAAACATGCAAAAATGCTAGATGCTGGTTTTGTCTTTGCAAAAACCAACTATAATCATAAATTTAATCAAATTTCCTAGCACTATCTGCACAGGCTAAACATTCACTGATAAATATTCATTGAATCGTTGCTACTTAGATGTATGTTTCAAAATTTTCAAGAGAGAAAAAATACGTGTTCATGTGGCTTTAAGACATTCTCCTAGTTTCAGACTATCTACTGTGTCTGGAAGAAAAGTCAATGATAGACTTATAAGTAAAATCCTTTTAGCATAATAAAAGAAAAAAGTAATACATACTAAAGGAAAGAGGGGGGAGACAGAGTGAGAAAATGGCATCTTTCTCAAGAAATATGGCATAGAAGACACTGACTAACATCACCTAAACTGGAGTTTTCTAAGTGTGTTACATGTTAGCCAAAGCTTTAAGGAGCAAAAAAACTTTACTTCTTTCTCTACTAAAAAAGTATATAGTAATCATCACAAAAAAACCCAAACAAATAAACAAACAAAAAACCTCAACCAAACCAGTCTCTGATTAATTTTTCTTTGTTCTGTAAATCTTTAAAGCACCTCTGTATTGTCCTTCTCAAGTCCATTCTCCTGATGTGTTTTGATCACCTGTAACTCTGTTCTCCCTGTGAGGCTGGAGACTCAACATCTATTTTTTCCTACATCTTCGGTCAAGCAGAAAAGAAATAAAGAAAATCTCCCACTATCTTTGCTTTTATGAAGTGACTATGGTACAACTTTAAAAGCACTATTGCTTTTGAAGACTGTTCTTTCACGCAGCAATTGGGCGCACACACACTTGACCCAACATTGAAAGTCCTATGCTTTAGCAATTAATTTCAATTCATTTATATTGTGCCCCATTATCTGCCACAGCGATTGATGTACTGTCCAGAAATCAGTATACGTAGAAGATTACAATGCTATTTTTCTCATTTTAGAACAATCATCCAGAGTCAACACAGTCTCCCATTTTCTAGTAAATGAATCTTTGACATTTTTGGACTACAGTCCTCCAGTTACCTCAAAATGATCTTCATCTATAATGTCATAATCAGTCTACAACTTTATGGTATTTTTTGAGAGATTGCATCACCTTTGCTTCAGACACGTATGTATTCCCAGTAGAAATCATGTCTCCACTAAGATTAACACATGTTAATTTTACCACATATTTTATCCAGAAGCACTTCATAGTAACTTCAAATAGACAATTACAAAACATACTCTGATGCAGAAGGAGTTAAACAAGGAAGTTTCCATTTAGGATACTATAATCATTAGTTCACTGCTGACCCTTGAACACTTTCTACAAATAATTCTTCTTTGCCATATAGGAAATAGAAAAACACCTTACTCCCTAAGGAATGCACATTTTGTCTTCAAACAAAAGTTACAAAATAGTTTGTTTTCTTATTACTATAGTAACTTGGGATAAAAGCATGATATTTTTGATCCATATTCTTTTCATGTCACAAGTATTCTTCACACAGACCCTTGCACATTAACCCTGTTTGCAAACTGTATATTCATCCTTACAGAATTCACTAAAACTCCTCTTATACATACCCCTAGAAATCTATAGTACACTAACCCAGACAATGGCATATTGCCTTGTTTCCTTAGTTCAAGATTTTTTTGATCATGTTGTGTAACATGTAAAATTTCTATGCATTTTTAAGTTTAAATTAAGATGTTCTAACATCTCACATGTGCAAAATATTGCACATCTGTTACAATATTCTTATCCGTTAAGAATGGGAAAACTTTTTGAGGAATTTCTGGTTTTCATGTTTTGTCACACTTCTCCTTCTCTCAAAGGTTTGGACATGGGAGATACTTTTTGTGGTTTCATGTACAGTCTGAAAATACATTCACTGAAGTGAACTGCTGTGGATTTCCATCTTCTGAAAATTGACGTTGTAGTCAGGCTGATTTTGAACAAGCTAACTTCCAGTCATATCCCTGTTTTCACTAGGCGTATGCACCTTTCAGCAAGACATTGGAAACACCATATACTCTAACATCTTCCAATCTCTCAGAAACCAGACAACTAAAAAGGACGTTAGCATCAAAAACATCTGAATCATCACATCTCTGAGAGCAGCCAACAGCTTGCCTTCATTTAAAGAAGCATTAGCAATGCTTTCCAACAAGAAGCTCAAGTCTATTTCACTTCTTTTCCACAGCTATATAACAGGCATAGATCCTACATTCATCTGGCTGTGCAGATCTTAGCACATCTGAGATTGACAATCAGGACACAAATCAGGGTAGGTTCTGCTTTGACATGCTTCTGCCTTCATATCATTAAATTGCTGTGAAAACCATTCTATAACCATTCAAGTTGTATCTACAGAGAAAACTGAAATAGTGTCTCTTCTTTCAATCTACTCTCTACCATCAAAATATCTGCTTTAAAATTATGTCCGTATGAAAGGACTCCCACAATTTAGTATCTTCTTCCTTGGATAAACATCCACATATTTTAATCCCTAAAAATATAACACAATTTGAGAAGAAATTGAACCAAAAAAATTTGTAGGGAAAAATCAGATAAACAAAATCTAACAAATATAAATACAAATTACAACCCTACAGTTATAGACTGAACCGACTTTTTTTGTTGCCATCCTGTGAAATGCTTAACCAGTGCCAGATTATTACCTTTGCCTTTTTGCTAATCTTACCTGAACTGTTGTGTTTCCAGGCTACTACAAACATTGCATAAAGCCTTGTCTATATGGTAAATAAGCTCTATCTGGTTACCTAGGCACAACACAAACATTTCCCATGAATCAAATACAAAATTAAAACTCTAAAAATGCAAACCTTAGGGAAAAAGAAAACCAAGGTTTTCTGTCAGAATATATTATTTATATTTAAGCTTCATATTCTCCTGTCAAATTTTGAAGCCATGAAAGTGAACAATATTTAGTGTAATGTAATTTTAAATCTTATGCTAATTGTCAGCCACCTTTGAACCCTGCAAGTAGTGCTACCATCCGCATGGCAAATGTAATTATGGAATTTGATTTCCTATACATTGTAAGCAATGAAACTGCTTTAATTGACATTGATATATATTTGTAATAACTTCTGTGTAAATTAAAAATCAATGCCGATTTTGGCTCCCTGGATACTATTTTTATCGAACTGCTTATTTCTTTAGAACTGGAGATTAGCAGTAGCAAAACATTTTGCAGAATGAACAATGTATGTTACAAATCCCAGCATATTTTACATGCATTATATTTCTTTTTAAAGCCTGCATATCTCACACTTATGTACACACACATAAAGACAAATCCCATTAGATCTAGGGCTGCCTTCAGGAGATTTTTCTTCCAGCTGATTTTTGATTGATTGTCAAGCATGCTTCACAATGACTAAGTGGGATATCATTGTATTATCTGGTATCAATGCTGCAGTGCACTGTAGATATCCCAAACAGGGTTACCAAAGGAAAAAAAAATAAATTAGAAGTAGAGTTATTCGCTTTACTTTTTTTTCCCAATTTTTACATGGCAATCGAGATTTAGTAAACCTTTCAGTTCCAATGTGCTTTCAAAGAAATACTTGACAAACATTGTTAATTATTCTTTTTATTATTTTTCTTTATCCCCACACTCATTGATTAAAGGTTGGAAAGCAAATTATAAAGACAAATATCTAAAATAAAGTTATGATTTCATACCAAGGAGGGTGTTTTCCTTTGAGATCAATAAAAATATTTTGCCATCTGGAAACTGGTATTCCTTATGAGTTCATGTAAATTTCAGACTAGTCTCTGAAATAGTCCAAATAGCTGCTGTTGGGAGTGGAAGGTGATCTTTATGGTTTCAACGCTCAAAACCAGCGTGCTGAATTAAGTAAAATTTTTTTTTACTGTCACAAAAATCACAACTTGGAATTTTCCCCTAAAACTAAAAAGGATAGAAGTATAGTTTGACATTATTTTTTATGTTTAAATGGTGTTAATCATATAAGCTACGTACTAAACAATGATGTATTGAAGAACAATGAAGAGAATTAGAACACTCACAGCTCAAAGGTCTTGCTCTCACACACAGCACAGGGCCACATCTGATCTCACAGTGGTTTATCCTGCTGTGACTGCATAGACTTCATTAAGCTTCATCCTTTATATAAACACAAATGAATACATAAATAGAAAGCAAAGAGTTGCACAGATTTTACATTAGAAAAGGGAGGGGGAGGGGGCACGGAGGTGGAGGGGAGAGAATCTTAATCAGGAAGCACCCAGCTACAGCTCCAGTTCTCTTTTCAAAAGCTGTTTGTTCACATTGTGCTCCTTATCAAGAAAGCTAATTTATATCATAGCTACAAAGCAGAAAAAGCAGTACAATTTTATAAAATATTAGGAAAATTTTGCCTTTCAAATAAATAGCATTTCTTATCTGTAATGAAAACCCTTCATGACCAAAATTAGGTCTTTAAATGAGAAGTATCAAATCATGTCAGCCCTTTACAATGATTTCTTTTTTCTCCACGTCAAGTAGAGAACTCTTTTTTTTCCTAGCAGCACTAGTCAGTCATCACAATGCACCTAAGACTTGCACTCCACAGCAAGAACCATTACAACCCCTCTCACTCCAGGCTATTTTCAGCAAATTGCATTCAGGAAGAAGGGAAAAAAAGAATAATAATAATAAAAAAATAAAATAAAACCCAACAGGCAACTTCAAAACATGGTTTACATCTGTTAGCTTGCAGAAGGAAGCACATTTATGTAATCAGTTATTTTATTGTAAGCCACTTCTCTTGAACTAATCAATTTTAAAAATAAAAGAATGAGAAGAAAAATTGTGCAAACTAGATTATGTAAATGCCACAGAGGACCAGCATAACTCAACATACCTGTAGTTATACTTTGCTCAGCAAACAACCTTCGACTTGTAATGTGCTTCTGATGTAGTCTAAAAGCACTTTATTATATTAAAGCTTATTGATGCCTATAAGGCCCTTTTACCTACAGCTATTTCAAATGTAGTGAAATAACGCAACACTAATCTCTAAGACTTTTATTCCATAATAGATGTTTTTCTCACTAAATCAATTCAAAGGCTAATTGGGGTGGAAGGTGACTATCTCTAGTGGTTATAAATACATTTGCATTGCTATCAATCTTTTACACGATGGATGTTTAACGAGGCTGAACAAGAGCTCGATCTAGCCTTAAAACTGCCGAGCTCGGTTCAAACACGTAGTCAATGCTGACATCACGTGGCAGAACCTGCAGTTGCACCACCTTCTAGCTCCGATTTCCTCGCACACACTGCCTGGGGAGTACACACACAAGAAGAACAGCACCACAAAGATGGCAGGGATGCAAGGTTCTTTTGCTCAACTCCGTATTTGTCCTGCGTATTCCAACATCCGAGCAGCTCTTCCAGCACGCAGGTACTGTTGCCTAAGCTCCTTCAGCTCTGCTGCGTACCTGAAACTCAACCTGTTACCATGTACCACAGGCAGAGGTGTAACGAAACGCAGCAAACAACTCATGATGATTTAAACCAGATAAGCCTCACCTCAAGGTCTAGACAAACTAAAAGTTCCTCCAGTGTGTCTTAGACCATAGTATATATCCATATATTCTAAGTCACTCAAGACATCTTCAAGTACATTTCATCCTCACATCCAATGAGGAGGCTCTTGTCACTTTCTGGAATAACGTTGCACACACTCACAACCCAGAGGAAAAAAAAAAAAACAACCCCCCCCCCAAAAAACAAACAACCACTTTGCAGTTGTATTGGGCACCTAATTTAATGTGTTAGATATATTCCACAAGTTCCAGCTGTCAGAGATACACACAGATCCTTAATGTTCATCATGTGACCATCACAAAAAATTTTATAGGCAAGGCTTTTTCCAATATCCATGTGAGCTAGATAGAATAGGATGTCAAAAATCTAGAAGTCTAGTTTATTTCACACACACCCCCCTCAAAAAAAAAAAAAAGAAAAAGAAAAAAAAAAAAAGAATTTGTCTGAAACTGGTGATAAGGCTCTCCTTAGATATTAAACTTCAGTAAACACTTCTGGGCTGAAGCATGTTTAAAAATATTTTTACAGCTATTGAGAAATATGGAGATATGGAAAAGAAAGAAGCTGGTTTTTTACTAGAAAAATTATTTGAGGAAGAGCTGTTTTGTTAACTTGGTTTGCCTCTGAAACAACCAGATTAGCTAAGTGAGCTCAGTTACTCTTTCCTCCATGCACCGTTTCTGCATGGATGGCTAGCAATGAAGTGTATCTTTCTCTTGAAGAAAGGGTGATTTAAACCGATTAGTTTGAGTACACCTGCAAATTTTACCAATCACCAACCAGACTGTTTTAAGCACTATCCATGGAAGGATCATACATAGTGAATGGCTGTCATGGTTTAAGTCCACTCAGCTAGCAGCAAATGCATCACACAGCCACTCGCTCACATCTACCCTACTCTGGTGGGATGGGAAGGAGAAAATACAGCAAAAGGCTTGAGGGTTGAGACAAGGACAGGGAGGCCTCACTCACCAGTTATGGTCATGGGCAAAAGACAGACTTGACTTGGGGAAACAAAATCAATTTAATTTAAAAAAATAAATTACTAATTTACCAATTGAATCAGAGTAAGGCAGTGATAAATATAACTGGATCCTAAAAAATTCTTCCCCACACCCCTCCCCATTTTCTATGTCCTCCCTCTCAGCACTGCAGGGGGGGAAGGGAATGGGTGTTGCGGGCAGGCTGACCCTTGTTTGTTTCTCTTTCACAATCCTACCCTGCTGCAATGTAGTATCCCTCCCACAGGACATGGTCCTCCACAAACTACTGCCAGCGTGGGTCCCTTCCACAGGGTTCAATCCTTGAGCACCATCTTCTTCAGGAGCAGTCTCCTGCTCTGACATGTGGTCCTCCATGGGCTACATGACAGTATACTTCTCCACCATTGACCTCTAAAGGCTGCAAGGGCTCAAGCTGCTCTCTCACTTCATGTCAATGAGTACACCAACTAAAATGAGTACTGAAATAGATATGGAAGACTGAGGGGAAAATAGCATCATGAAGACAGATAAAATGAATAAAATAAAGTTAGAATCAGTTACAGAAATACAGGCATAATTGTAGTTAATAGCACTTTATCTAACTAGAGTATAAATTTACACTGTTTTTTAAAAGGAATTAGGGGATATACTTGTCAGATGGTCAGAGAAAAATATATTTAAAATGCTTTCTTAAGAGAGAGAATTCACATTAACAACAACAACAACAAAAAAAAGAATCCAGAATAAAAGTTCCATTTAGGACTTCTGTGGCTACATAGGTGTCACGGTTTAGGGTCAGGGCAGCCCCTTAGACCGATAACCCCCCTCCCTCCCCAAAGGGGAAGAGAAAAGGAATAAGGGAGAGAGACTGAGCGATTAGAAAAGGAAACTAGA
>WTSP01015295.1:115710-127418 GCA_025331215.1 Actenoides lindsayi | reverse complement strand
AAGGAAGGAAGGAAGGAAGGAAGGAAGGAAGGAAGGAAGGAAGGAAGGAAGGAAGGAAGGAAGGAAGGAAGGAATTTTTCTTTGGGGCCTAATTATTAATGCAAACAAAATATTGTTTCTGTTCTCTCATTGGTTTCTTAAGCCTTCCTGAAGACAGAATCACAAAGTCATAAGATGATGGAGGTTGGAAGGGACTTCTAGTGGTCATCTGGTCCAAATTCCTTGCTCAAGCAGGGTCATCTCGAGTCAGCTGCACCGTGTACAGCAGCTTTTGAATATCTTCCAGGTTAGATACTCCACAAAAAAAATGTGCCAGTGGTCAGTCACCTTCACAGTAGAAAAGTGTATCCTGTGTATTAAAGTGTATTTCATTTTGTGCCCATTGTTTTTTGTCCTATCACACTAGGCACCACTGAAAATAAAAGCAACAGGCTTCATCCACTTTACATCATCCTTCAGGTATTCATATACATCAGTAAGATCCCCTTAAGCCTGCTCTTCTCTAGGCTGGACAGTCCCAGCTCTCCTAATAGAAGGGATGCTCCCATCCCTTAATCGTATTTGTGGCCCTTCACTGGACTCTCTCCAGTATGTCCATGTCTTTTCTGTACTGAGGAGTCCAGAACTGGACCCAGCACTCCAGATGTGGCCTCACTAGTACTGAGTAGAGGGGAAGGATTGCCTCCCTCAACCTGCTGGCAACACTCTTAATGCAGCTCAGGATACCATTAGCCTCCTTTGTATCAAGACGCGTCTAACACAATCATTGTAGTTTGAGCTTTGGCTTTTGAAAATAGACAATAAACTACGGACAAAAAATACCACAGATGAGAGAAAAAAGTAGACAACAGATAATCGCAACAACAGAATACAATTTTCTGATGTCACATAGCAATATACATACATGCATACCATATTTTAAAAAAAAATAAATGTCATTGCTGACCAAAAGAGAGAGAAGGATGCAACCAATTAATTGCGAATATTTTTAGCACAGTTATATAAAATAACAGAGTTTACATGTAGTGACTGTCAGATTTGCTGGAGTCAGTAATGTCCCTCTATTCTTTATCAGCCCAGGAAATCCTCCAGTTCAGGAGGTCTGGAAGCTGTAAAATGCCACCTGCTAGAGACTTTAAGACTACTTTCACATTAAGTGAGTAAGGCGGTGCAAAATCTGTCTCAAAATGAGGCTAAAACCAATAATAATCACCTCAATTCAGCTTCAACAGTTTTTCTCAAAACCAGCCGATTTCTTATTTTATCCTAATAGTTTCAGCATCCATTATAAGACCAGGGTTTTATGACAAAAGAGACTGGCTAGCAACATTACATTTACAGCAAGCAATAGAAAACGGGTTTCTGAGGAAAGCTTGCTCTTGCAACATGAGATATGCCATGAGATATTTATAAGATGCATGCAATTTGATCATGAACATTTCGCACTTAGATTGAAATAAATGGCAAGCAGATTTTGAACTATGACTTTGTTAACAGGGAGAATAAAGTTTGCACCAAAACTTCACAGAACAGTCCCTACGTTAGGGGGTTGCTTCCATTTTTTGTTTTTATATCACATTTAGTGATTTATTATTTCTCAGGTTTTGAAATGTTTCATACAACAGAGAAACACCCTCACATATCTATGAGCATTAAACAACTGTCCAAGTGTCGATGTCAGACTAAGGAACTATACTAAAGCAAATGCTTTTGTAGCTAAGAGGCTTTTGACAATTAAACATTACTTGGCAATTCTGCAGGAAGAGCTGACGTAAGACAGGACTTGATGGATTCCCATATGTGCAGGTTGCTCCTGTATCTAAGCACATACAGTTGGGGCCTCTGCTAGGTGAAAAGAGAGAGAGGGTCAGGATGAAAGCTGAGGGATTCAAGGATGGAGTAAACACTTCTGAATTCTAGGCCTTACAGCGGAATACAATTTATTTGTTTGCTGCATTTTCCATTGTTTCTGCTCTCTCACATTCATCTGTCTTTGCCTCAGAAATACCTATAGGAGACTGTAGTTTAGTGAGACAGTTTCCTAAGTTAACTGTGAAGGGATGATATATGTGACTTTTCTTTCATCATGCACTGGATCTACAAAAGGACCTGTCTATTACCTTGTCTCCTCACAATTCCATTCCCTGGGCTTAGAGACATCTGAAGTACCCAGTGTTTCTTCCTGGTGCTTCCTACATCTCTAGCACTTAAATTCTCTAGGTATGTAAAAATCAAAGCAAGCCCAAGATTTCCTAGGTCTAAACAACCTTTAACTCCCTAAAATGGGTAGAAACCCAACAGGTACATGTTATCAAAGTGACCCCACAAGTGACCCCACTTCCCCTTGGACAAATTCCCTGCCAGCATCTGAGGTTCCTGATCCAGCTGAGCAACACTCAGATTTAGGGTCTTTCCTCAGTCAGAAAATACCTAAGATTGCATGCCCTCAGTGAATGTTCTAAACAGACAAAAAAGGGCAGCTCTTCCTGAAGTAATTCCACTTTGCATAGACCAATTAAATATTTAGTGGACAAGAAGCAAAGAGAGACTAAAACAACAGCTTAGGAGCTGGGACAGTCTCTAAGACCAGGAGATCGGTAAAATGTGAGCTCATGGTAGACAGAGGAAAGAAACGGAGCCCAGTCTCTGCTGCCACCTGCACACATCCCCTGTCACTCATGCTCTGATCACTGATAACAAACGCAGCAATAGTGTCTGCTCTCCTGCATATTTAAGTGAGGGCTGCTATAGGCCCCAGCACCAGAAAGCATTCAGCAGGTTAACTCTGGTTGGAGCTGAAGACTCTTCAGTGGCTCAGAATAAAACGTTTTCCTTTCCCTGGGCAGGGAGCCTTGGCCAATACACACCAGGCATCTGTCCCCGCTGCTATGCCTTGAGCTGTTGCTGAGCATGTTCTCTTGCACATATCCTGACAGCTGAGTGTAAAAACAGTACTGTAAAAGCTCTCAGTGCAACGCAGTGCAAGACAATCTTGGAAGAAACACTGGGGACTTCAGATGTCTCTAAGGGTGAGGTACATCTCCAGCTTCAGCCTCTCCTGACATGGAGGATGATTTCCAATAAAGAAAAAAAATGAAGGAAAATGAGGGAAACTGAAAGGAGAAGATAAAACAGAGTGAAAGAGAAACTTGAACTGAGAAGGGGAAATGAAAGACCTTTGGAAGAGGGAAATATAGGCCAAGTGTGTAAAGCCTGGTGTTACACTGCATTCATTGCCCTAGTTTGCTAAGACACAGGTAGGATATGACGGGATATAAAAATACGGCAAGTATTCCTCAAAGGATTGACCTCTATCTGGCTCCAGGCATGTTTCTAACATTTGGTCAGCACTTACAAGTGTGCAGAGTTTACAGGGCACACAGAACTCAAATGCCCAAGGTCCTATTCCATTCAAATCATTATCAGCTCTTTTTCTGGCCCTTTCCTTCCTGGTAGACACAAATATACCAAAATTCCAGTATCTAATGTCCATGAACCACAACAAAGTTTAGATCTAATGTATAATCAGCTTCTTACTTCAATGTGGCATAATCCTTGAATTACATGCACACGGATGGAGTCCGGATGTTGACCAAAATCAGGCTTCAGCAAGTCGGAAACACTTGAAATTCAAGAACAAAGTTGGAAATTACAAAAACAGCTCAGGACTCTCTGGTGTTGTTGGACAGATCTCCATTAGCACAATTTCACATGGAAACTAGATGGGTGGGTAGAACGATTGAGTTCAAATGCAAGGGTGGATGACGAGAGGTGAATAGGGAGCTGAGGGTGGAATGTTAGCAGCACCACCCTTGATTTCCTTTTAACCTACTGTAGTCAGGCACGTATTCACCAAGCAGAGTAGCACGTAACAACCAACACCTCCATCTGAGTAAAACAGAAGAGAAAAATTTAATACATTTTCAGAGCATTTTCTTGACACTTTCTCTTTGCTCATATTTTTAACTTTCTAAGACAGCTAAGGCACTGAATGCAAGTGCAATGACAAATCGAGAGTTGGCAGAAGTGCTAAGTATGCTACAAATGCCACAGTTTACATCTTTATTTTTAATAGCAGAATAACAGAAATTCTTTTAATGGCAGTGGTCAGTCTAGTCCTCCAAGTATGGTCTGGTTCAAATAGGCAAACTAGAAATGCGGCAGAGCTATTCAGAGATGCTCAGCATTATGCCCAGATGAGCTCTTCAGAAAAGAACTTTGTCAATACTGAGCTGAGGCAAGAAGTCCCAAAAATTACAAGCAGGGACTTGGTGTACCACCTAAAAAAATTTCCAGCACTTCATAGCAGGGGAATACCTGCCAAATTGTGTCTTTGATAAACTTTCCCCACGTCATTTGTCACACGCTACTCATGATCCAGCCCAAATGCCACTAACCTATTACTAATATATTGGGTAAAATGTAGAAAGCGTAAGAGGGATATCAGTGTTGCAAATTGCAGCTGAAAGTCTTACATCATGGAAATACTACTGCAAGCTGTGTTTGGTTGGTGGGGAATGCTGCTGCCTGTGGTAGTGGTCACCCACATCTCAGAATAAACCTCTGCCCCTGAATGCTGTAAGGAAAATAGCAGCTGGGTGCAAACACGCCTGAGCTAAAGGAGGGGGATTACACAGCAGTGACTACATTGCAGAGACATAACCACCAGTGGGTTTTAACATATGAAATCACACTTTACTCATCAGAAAAGAGAACAGAAAACTCCCTATTAAAGCAAACCAGTTAAGTCAACTGTTAAAACCAGTTTCAAACAAAACAAAGCAAACCAGAAATGTCAGCGATACTGTAGAGAAGAAAACGAGAGATTTTGAGAGAAGGATCCTTTTAACACTGTCTTTCAGAACTTCCTTATAGTTAAGTGGACTAAGTACAGGTTAGAAAAGCGCAGAGTGAGCTGAACTGAAAATTGGATAAATAGGCAGGTCCAGAGGGTGGTGATCAGCAGCACAAAGTCCAGTTAGAGGCATGACACTAGTGGCATGCTCCAGGGTCAGTACTGTTTAATATCTTCACTGGTGACCTAGTTGTTCACAGATGATACAAAAATTGGGGGAGTGGCTGATATGCCAGAGGGTTGTACAGGAGAACCTCAACAGGCTAAAGAAATGGACCCACAGGAAACATTTGAAGTGAAAGGCAAAATCTTGCACCTGGGGCGGAGTAACTCTGGACACTGCTACCTGACGGGGGTCACCCAACTAGAAAGTAGCTCTGCAGAGAAGGATCTAGGGATCTCAGTGGACGCCAAGTTGAACATGAGCCAGTAATATGCCCTTGTGACAAAGAAGGTCAATAGTACTCTGGGCTGCATTAGGAGGAGGGTTGCGAGCAGGTCAAGGGAGGGGATCCTTCCCCTCTAGTCTGCACTGGTGAGGCCACACCTGGAGTTCTGGGTCCAGTTCTGGGCTCCCCAGTAGAAGAAATGTATGGACTTACTGGAGCAAATCCAGTAGAGGAGCACAAAGAAAGTTAAGGGAATAGAACACCTTTCATTTGGAAAGGCAGAGAGAGCTGGGACTGTTCAACCTAGAGAAGAGTAAGCTCAGGGGGATATTACTGATGTGTATAAATACCTGAAAGAGGAGAGGTATAGAGGATAGAGCCAGGCTTTTTTTCAGTGGTACCCAGAGACTGGACAAGAGGCAATGAGCACAAACTGAAGTGCATGAAATTCCTTCTGAGTACAAGAACACACTTCTTTACTGTGACAGTGGGCAGACACAGCAACAGGTTAGCCAGATACGTTGTGGTGTCTCCATCCTTGGAGACATTCACAACCCATTTGGACATGGTCCTGGACAACCTGATATGACTGACTCTGGTTTCAGCAGGGGCATTGGCCTAGATAATATCAACAGATTCCTTCCCACCTCAGAAATTCTGTAATTGTGTTTCCAGAAGAGAAGAGGCTGGAGCAGTCAAACTTTAAGTGGCCTCAAGATCAGTGGCAAACAGTTCCAAAAATCAAATAAAAATGACTCATCACTTTGATTACTATGTTGACAGTTAACAAAAACAAATCACTTGGCTAGAGCAGGTTTTACTTTTGTTTCAATGCCTGCTCTTGATTAGAGCTTTCCTTCACTGAAGGGTGGGTACGCAGCATAACCTCAGTGATATCGATGACAAGTACACTGCTTCCAAGATATGTTCATCCTGGGGAAACTGAACTTCTCCCTCCATTTCTGTGTGTTCCCTGGTTTTCAGAAATACTAGATTAAAGTTCTTGACCTCAAGCAAGTGTGAAGACTCAACCAAAACAGGTCTCTGACACCTATGCAGAAGCTGGAGTTGGGGATGTTGGGCCTATGGATGGTTATAGACTATGATTTTGAAAATAGTAAGGAAAAAGTATCTTTCAAAGTGAAATTCCCTAGAAGATAAGAGTTTAAATAGCCACTGCTATCAGTACTGGTACTGTATTGCCAGAGGGAATTATATTGTTGTAAGCCAACAATGTGTCATGTCAGTCATGATACATGTCAATCATTTGATGTATCATGTCAGTGCCGCTATCCCAGACAGGAAAAGAGAAATCATATTCCCTACCATAAAGACTGTTCCTTGATTGTTTATTTGATTTTTCCTTCAGAGAGGGAAAAGAAGACATTTGCCCTTGTCCTGAAGACCAATCTGTATGTAGGCTGTGTGGACTCCTCCCTTCTGGGCAGATCCTGTTCAAGAGGCTCTGCCAAAACAGAGAAAAATTCTTCCTTCCAGTTAGAATGTTTTCAACTTTCTTGTTGTAAAGAAAGCATGTTAACTTAACAGTAATTTTTTGTGTTTAAACAACTCCTGTAGAAATCTAACAAAGAAAGCCTTACTTCCTCCTATGCTGATCCTGCAGCCATGAAAGAAAGATCTGACAGGCTGCTGAGGGTGTTCTTAAAGCAGAGAACCACATTGCTTCAGAGGTTCTGACATTTCCTCTCTGAACCTTAGTAAAGCAACTCAGCTGTGGAAGTTGCACAATGTAGAAAGCACAGCATGCCCTGCTGTGAAAGAAATGAGGCTGACAGTCAAGTTGGAAATTACAATGCCATGTTGAATGAAACTGAAGTTGTTATGCAACACCTATTAGACCAGGTGACTTGAGGGCATGAAAAGATTTACCTCACCTTGACTTTGTGAGGCAAAGGCTGACACAGCATGTTACTGTAACACAGAACAGCTGCTAATTTCATTTGTACCTTAAACCAAATATTCACGTCTGCACACAATACCAGAAAATACTAAACACAGGTTTTAATGTTATGTGTATAAACAATAATACTCATTCATTTTTTGTTGGTTTTTTTTTTGTTGTTTTTTTTAGAATAAGCTAGAAAGGCCCTTGTGAAAGCAGTTTGAGTGTTACAAATGAAACCGGAAAATTAAAAACTACAAGCATAGCAACCCATAGTAGGACCACTAGACAAAATTCCTCAAATGTCACAGAACTTTTATTTGGTAAAAAAAATGCCAGCAGGAATTTTATTCCTAGGGACTGTTTGGTTTTTAAACAGTTTTTTTCTTCTTTTATACCACATAACTAAATCCACTAAGAAACAAATGACCACATACACAAATATTTTAAGTATACATACTTTGTCAGCATTATATCACCATTTCTAGCTCAAAAAAAAAAGCTATCTGTAATGTAAGTATCTTGACTTGTTCTTGTTCTTTCTTAACTACCACAACAGATGCAAAAACCCACAGAACTGAATAAAATAAACCCATATGAGATCTATCTGGTAGTCCAGCAAAAGCTTGAGGTGAAGGTCCTTAGCTGCCTGCATGTAATGATAGAAAGATCTCTATCTGCATCTGAGAGTGACTGCATAAATATTGTTTCTTATCCACCTTTCCTCTGACAGAATAATGACATTTTCACTTGTCTTCTGATCAATATCTCCAAACCCTGAGAACACAATCAAGAGCCCAACAAAATATTGTTTACATTCTCCTTACCCTTTGCCTTCCAAAGTGTGATATTAATCTAATAAAACACAATTTCATACTCAAACACCAAACTACTGGTGACTGGGTCTCTTAGGCAACTGCTTGAAAAGGCTGGCAGCCTCCCAATTTTTTTTAGCCTCTTCATTTTTATAAAAGAACACAAGTTTATTATTTGATTTATGCAAATTTTGTCCTCCCTGTTTAAAAAGTCCCGTAAAGCATAATAAATAATAATTAAAAAAAAAAAAAAGCATACTAATAGGTGAAAAAAAAGCACATCACTTAAATAAAAAATAATAAGTGCATACAATCCTTTCTGCATGGAGTCTTTTTGGCACAAATACATCTTTTAAGACACATTATGCTTTTGTAGCTATTTATAGCCATGTATGTCCCTCATTTGCATCCTATAGTTTGGGGTTTCTTTTCCAGATATAAACAGAGCTTCCTCCATCGCTTTGTTTATGTGTCTGCCTGTCAATGTAGCGCCAGCGACTGTCTCTCTACTTTGCTGCTGCTGCTCCCTCATCCTGTTTATAGGTCAGCGATGACTGCCATTGCCTCTCTGCTGCTGAGCAGAACTTCCCATAGCACTACAGGATGTTTTAGTCACATTAACCTGTGCCGCCTGTCTGGAGCCAAATGCCTGCCCTCCACACTAGCACCGTAGGCAACATTCACCTCCACAGAACTCAGCTTTTGCTTCCTGGGAGGCCCAAACCTTTTCAGCTGTCCCTTGTATAAAAACACAGCTGGGACCTATTCATTGTCCCATCCATTGCAAAGAGCATAAACAGATACACAGCTGAAGAATTAAATAATTCTCCTGCCCTTGCTGTCCCAGGCATGTGAAAGCCTCCCAGAGGAGGAGCCTCTTCTTAGCCATTTCTTAGTTGGATACAGGTTATTTTCCTTATCTAGCAATGTCCAAGGTCATTAATACAATAAATCTTTAGGCATTTAATTCAGTAGGATGCAGCAAGAAAAACAGGTCAGCAACATCATGTGATGTGAACATGCACAAGACACAACACGGGAGGAAGAAGCAAATCAGCTGTTGAGCACAGAGACAGTTCTGAAATTGAATCAGTAAAGCAATGTGTTTATATCCCCACAGCACTGGGAGAGTCGTCTTCCCCTTGAAGCCAGACAGGTGAAGATGGATAAATCCAGTAACTCTAATGAACATTAAAGCTTTGTGCCTCATGAAATCTATAGGAATAGGAGTGCAGCGCTTATACAGATCATCTTTTCCAGTTACAAACACAGAGTAGCAGAGAATTATTAGTAAGCTCAGAATATTTTTGTCAGAGGTTGCTGGAAGACATTAGCATCTGTCTCCGTGGTCCACAACCTCCTCCATATTACTGGATTGTAATTCAGGGTCCACAAGGTATATGTCCAACAGGACTACATAAATATCTCCTTTAAAAACAAGCTCACACAATCTCTTTTACAACACACATCAGTAATGATGTGCACAACTATTTCTGTGCTGCCTTCCTGGGTTTTGTTATTCATAAAGATAACCGAAGAATATACAGTGTTTAACCTCCTCTTTAGGCTGGGAGATGGGGTTCAACAAATAAGGCTGACCTGACCTCTGCCAGAAACTACTGCAGGTTTACAATCTCTGCAGAGGTTTCAAAAAACCTAAATGGCAGTTACAAACCTAGTTTTCACAGTTTTCGCATTGATAGTGAGGTCCTTAACTACCACATGTGCCTTTTAAAAATTTCCTTCCTGGTCTTTAGAATGATGTTTAAAAATGTGTTGCATGAGAAAAATCAACATCTCAAGTTAAAACTATTCGTTATGGACAATTGAACAAAATGAATATATCATCAAAGCACTGTTGGCATCTAGATTGAAATTAAGCACATGGCACAAATGTACGTTCTTAGAAAAAAAAGGCTGATCTAATCATTATCTTTCTTTAGATTCCAATGTAAGCTTTTAAAAAACTTTTACTGCATTAAAAAGTTGATGATTCTGACATCCAGGCAACTTCTTTTGCACTCAACAGCTACTGATCTATGTGACAAGCTCACAACATCACATGACCCAGTGCAACCAAGCTTGCAACTGCTGTTTCGAATCTCATGATGCTGTGTTTTCTCTGTGATAACACCAGCTCTTAGAGTCATATGAACAAGTATGAATGTGTTTAGTTTTCTTGCTTTATAAAGAAGTGTGCTTTCATCTTGTATTTTGGGAAGATGAAGAGTAAGTTGAAAAATCTGAAAACATTAGAAAATACACAATAAGATACTAATATTTAAAACTTTTTTTTTACAGTAATGCTTAGGTTTTGCTTCTTGTTGTACTCCCTAACTTTGTTACAGTGCAAGAGGTAATACCTATATTTATCATTTTCCCACTTTACAACACAAAAAAAAATTCAATGTACAAGAAACCTGCCTCACTTCAGTAGTGATGAAGGACTGAGTCCCATTTTGATTTACTTCAATATCTTCTCAGAAGAGTAGTGCAAGAGCTCTGTTGTGGTGCTTCTCATTGCCATGGGTAATCACAACACTGGGTTTCTGTGGTAGACTCATTTGTTTTGTTCTCTCTTATCATTCCCCTCCACATTTAGATAGATCTGTATTCATTTCAGAAGCAGCAGCTTCTCTCTGAATCTTTTGTTCAACTGTTTATTTGCTTATACACTACTTTTTTTTCAAAGGCTTTCAATACATAGAAAGAGATCTGATGATCCAAAGAGGTACATATACTTGATATATTACAAGATTCTCATTTGTACATTAGATTCTTATTTTCCTAAAAAAATAAGGAAAGCAAACCAGAAAAGACTTGAGTATGTCCCTTTAATTATCAAGGGACTGTTGAGTAATGCAAAAATATGCTAAACTTGCCTAATATCTCTCACAAAAAAAGAAAACAAACAACCAAAAACAGTGACAAACTATGGAAAGGCAAAATAACATTTAACTAATTTTCTGTTACTTGTTTTACAGCTTTTGATGGTGTTCAATGATACAGCCTGCTAGTGTGAATTACTGATTACCTGAATTACTCTTCTCTTTATGACAGTTCTCTGTGCCAAGTTCCACAGGTATTCAGATTTTTCCCCATCTGAATGGGTTACTAGACCCAATCTTCCCTTCACATCTAGTCCTAAGAGAAACCAGAGGTGAAGCCTGCAAAGTAAAATGACAACCTCCTTTTTGAAGATCTGGGAATAAGGGATCAATGAAGCAAAGAACTAGGGAAAGAATCAGACCTAGGCCTAAAGCTCCCACACAGAAATGATGACATGGAAGCAAACTACTTTTCAGTGATCTTTTAGAACCATATCTTTTTCCTGTGAAGACTCTATATGACTTAGGACCAAAAGATCTAGGAAACCAAAGCAACTTCAAAACATATCTAGTTAGCTCAGACCATGAAAAAACAAGGATCATCCCAGTGACAGAGGGTAAAACTGGAGTCCAGATAAGTAAGTCCTACATACCCAAGAGGTAAAATTGATTGAAATAAGAATGGTAAAAGAAAATGAGCCTGATGTGCATCAAAGAAGTAAAGTGTAGGGTTGAAGGGAGTCACTGGTCATATATCCTGGGAGAAAAGAGAAGAAGAGAAGAAAGAGGAGAAGAGGAGAAGAGGAGAAGAGGAGGAGAGGGGAAGGGAAGGGAAGGGAAGGGAAGGGAAGGGAAGGGAAGGGAAGGGAAGGGAAGGGAAGGGACAGCAGCAGAGCAGCTTTCCTTATACCCACAGCA